>WUAW01023084.1:32476-54627 GCA_017165845.1 Thaumetopoea pityocampa
GTGTAGTGGGGACGATATGGACTGGGCATGATGAAGAGACTACATTACTAATACAGCTATTGGATGCATACTGGACATATTATGGATGTATTATGAGAATCAGTGCACATTCTACATGTCTCTTATGCAACTGCGAATCAACCCACACGGAAATATATGTTGGTTGGTTCCTTTTTGCATGACTTTGATCAATTATTATAAGGATGTATAAAATATTTTCAGACAGTTAATTCACAATTAAAAAGTTAGTACATAAAACCCACTAAAATTGTTAAAATTATTTGGTGTTTCACTGTCAAATAACGCTGACATATATGTATATGTAAGCACATTGACAGTTAGAGATGCGATGGTTCATATATCGATATCAGTGATTCGGTTTCTATGAATGTCGATATTTGAGAATAACGCCATCTATTGCAAATGCATTGTATTAGGTAGCGAAGCAGGTTGCAAACAGTATACATATCTATAACCCAAATAACAAACACTGTTTACTTAGCGACGGGCAGAAGCGCCACCGGCGCATAACGACCGACTCAGTAACTCGTTCAACAGGCGGTGAGATTATGGAAATTATAAGTTAAAGAATTGAATTAGTAGATGTAAAAAAATACTTCGCGTAATGCGTGCACGTTAGAAGTTATACTTTTTAGAGTAAAAATATACATGTGTATATAAATAATTATTGTCAATTGACAGCTGACTGATTCGCATATGCGTGTTGGCGGCTAACTTAATTGTGTAAACTTTTCTTTGCATGGTGTGCGCTCATCGTCAAATTCACTCTCATCATTTTATTAATGCGCTTAAAGAAGTATAACTTCAAACAAATAGTATTACTAGCAGTATGTCCAATGTTGTAGCAAGTGGAAAGAAGTGGTCTCTGCCTACCCCAGTTCTTCGGTAGTATAGTGGTCAGTATACTCGCCTGTCACGCGGGAGACCGGGGTTCGATTCCCCACCGGAGAGTCAGGGAAAAGGCGTGATTGTACGTATGTACGAGTGTGTGCCTGATGAGAATTACTATTACCAACATCACATAAACCCTCCAACATTTCTCAGATGATGGAGACTGAAAAAATAAAATTAAAGTTCGTAAATTTCTTCAGCGTGATATGGTAGTATTTTCACATGTTCTATTAATCTATTTTGTATCCTGTATATATGTGTTTGTACGTAATGGTATCAATTCTGATGTAATACAACTTAAACTATATTTAGACTATCCCTATCTTTTTCTAAATGCCAAACACGAAAACGAGATAACAAACATTTATAGCGAGTACCGACCTACATTTCTGTCAAACGGTACAAAAATGTTGCGTTTTTGCGTAAATTTAGTCGGTATATTCCGAGATCACGAGTAAATTTCTTATTTTTGTCGTGTCTAAACAAAACTGACAGCGCTAAAATTGTAGCTATCTCGTTTTGGCGTTTGGTATTAGAAAAAGATAAGGTGGGTCTAAATTTAGTTAAGTTCTGTTACAACAGAATTAGCACCAATATCTATTAGTATATTATATAAGCTTTAGATAAGCATGTGTTCCATACTCCTTTTTGTTAGCTTTATTCTCCTTTTAGTAGTTTGTTTTTAAATATCTCTGAAATTTGAAAATTTGACATTTAACAATTTTATAATAGTATTAGCTTTGCCCGCGGCTCCGCCCGCGTGAATGTTGGATTTCCGCAACATGGAAAATCTCAACACAATCACAGATTTATATAAAAATTGTATAACCACTTTTATTTGACCTCTCGTACCTAAGCGGCGGCTATTAAAACAGGGATTAAGCTGTATCTTCAATTCTACTGGACCAATTTTTATGAAATATGCCCCATTAACTAAGTCCGAATAGTAACTTTAAGACTGTAATTGTTTAATCAAAATCTACTAGCTGGTTTTTGCGTGAAGCTCGAACAAACAAACAAACATCGACGGATTTGCTTTCAGAAGCCCTTAATTAGTCAATCTGAGTAGTTTGTTTTTAAATATCTTTGATTTTTGAAAATTTGACATTTAACAATTTTATAATAGTATAGATATATAGATAAAGAACGCCTGTGCAAAATTTCATACATCTAGATTCACCGATTTAGACTGCGCGATTCACTTCGGATAGTGTAAAGAGATAGATTTATTAAGTAGGAAGATAGACGTTCTCTTTGTTATGTTCCCTACATAGCATTGTATGCAAGTATATTATACTCTTTGGTTATTATCGGCACATTGTCAAAATCCTCTAGTATGTTTTTTATATATTAAAGTGATATAAATAATAAAAATATTATATAATATGTTATATAAGGCACTCATGCTTATTTTGTGTGCCCTAAATATCCATCAGAGACCAAAATGTAGGCTTAACTCCCGTATACACTTCGGCGAACCATTACCGATCGTGATAAGAAATGACAGGCTTCTGGAACCTAATGATGCGTCAGGAAACGTTGACATGGATCACGGAGATAGTCTCACCTTGAGCTGTGAAGGAGCTGGAACTATATACCATCCAAATGCACGCAAAGAATTAATAACGGCTACCATAACTTGCGAAGGAGGAGATAGCTTCAAAAATGATGAATGGCTAAACGGGTCGTCTGCCTTCTCATATTTTCGTTGTACTTTTCCCCCAAATTATAGAAGCAGACGAACGGATCGCTCGTGCTTCGATGGAAACACTATCTTTGAAGTCGGTTATGCAGTTCAAAACACTTTCTATCCACTATATGAATCGTGTTTCAATGAGCTCGGCTTGAACGCTATCTACTCCAAATACACACAGAAACCTTACAACGCTATGTATCAGACCAGAGTTGAACGTCCATTCTTTATCTCAAACGATGTTTATGGTTACAAGGAAGTTAATTTTTTATTTTCACCGCGTGGTCAGAAATCAGCTGTTGCCCAATTGGTAGGACATATGATAGATACATATATCACGAAAGATCAGCTGCTCTCGAGAGGACATCTGGCTGCTAAAACAGATTTTGTCTTTGCTTTCGGAGAGCGAGCTACGTTCCATTATGTGAACTGTGCACCACAATGGACAGGCTTCAACGGTGGTAATTGGAACACGTTAGAAGTCGACCTGAGAAATCATATTCACGCAAGTGGATCTGATACAATAATATACACAGGAACGTTTGGCGTATCTCAATTGAACAATGATATAGGACGCAGAGTCGATATCTTTCTTTCTACTGATGAGAATAATAATCCAGTGATACCGGTTCCTCAGTATTTTTACAAAGTAGTCTATGAGCCGTCTTCCAAAAGCGGCATAGTATTCATTGGCATCAATAATCCGTACTACAGTCATGCTGAAGCGCAGGAGTTGTTCTTCTGTGAAGATTTGTGTAGGGGAAATAGAAATTTCTCATGGTTGACATGGCATCCTGATAATCCTGCGGAAGGCTACACCTTTTGTTGTACGGTACCAGATTTTAGAGAAACCGTCCGCCATTTGCCGCCATTCCAAGTGGAACGTTTGTTTACGTAACTGTTCGCGTTGTGAACTGTTAAATAAACTCTTTGATTATTTATAATTAAGGGTTTTATTTACGGCCTTAGGTCAGGGAAAGGCGCTTGGCCCTTTCAGAAAACAAAACAAAAATGAATGAAAACTTCGCAGAAGATTTATATCCGTTTATAGTTGATATATTTTTTTTAATACTTTGATTTATTCAATGCCATGTTATACATAAAAATTATAGAAAAAAAAACAAAGTTTGTTTAATACATTAATATGTATTAAACAAACTATTGTTTTTTTCTATATATTATGATCCTTTTCTAATTCTTTCTTGGCCTTCTCTTTGGATCTCGAAAGGATGAAAAAAATATGTCGATATACATCAGTAAGGCATATTAATGATATTAGTTACTAGTATCTATTTCATTAAATACAGACCTACATGATCTGAATCAAAGCTTCACCTACCAGACCCTATAAAACACATTTTTCACTAAAAGTGATATTTTTCAGGCAACCTTCGTAAGGAGAGAAACTACGACGATAAAAAGTTAGTACATGCTGATATTGTTATTACTTTAGTTTGTTTCCGTCCGTGAAGCATTTAAATGTTATGATTTATCTATGTAGAGATATCAACAAGACCTCAACAAGTGTCGTCTCTAATCAAGGTTTATTTATATAGGTTCGAGTTAACGAACTTTGCTATAATTTCTGCCATATCGATTGAGAATAGCGGGCAGTGATCCCTAGCAATCGACTGAGATAAAAACGGCATAAATAAGGAAATGATTAAAACAACGAAAGAATGAAACGGACCGGACCGGACCGGACCTTTTCCGACCTTACCGGACCGGTCCGGACCGGACATTACCGGACCGGACCGGAACGAAACGGAACGGAGTAATGTTTATTGAATACAAATAAAAAAATTACAAATAAAAAAATTTAAATGGAAAGTGTACATTGAGGGGTTTTATCGCAATATGCGATCTTTCCAGACAACCTTTGGATGGATAGAATTCACAGCTAGATATGGTGGTGCGATTGGGTAGCTGACTCCATTATATATTAGTTTTATTAACAACTTATGCTATATCTATACTAGTATAAAATTGTTAAATCTCAAATTTTCAAAAATCAAGAATATTTGAAAACAACCTACTCAAATTGACTAATTAAGGGCTTCTGAAAACAAATCCGTCGTTGTTTGTTTGTTTGTTTGAGCTTCACGTAAAAACTAGCGGTTAGATTTTGGTTAAACTGTTACAGTCTTAAAGGTACTATTCGGATTTAAATAATAGGGCATGTTTCATCAAAAAGCTTGATCCCTGTTTTAGTAGCCGCCGCTAAGGTACGAGAGGTCAAGTAAAACTGATTCAGAGACTTTTTATATGAATCTATAATTGTGACGGGATGTTGCGGAAAAACGACATCCACGCGGGCGGAGCCGCGGGCGAATGCTAGTATAAAATATAATATCAACAGATACGCGCTGACACATGGCCATAGTTTATCACTGGGCAGCGGAGTTAGTGACCTCAGGGTTCAATGATTCTAACAAAGAGCTAATTTTATATGTACACACGTGGCTGAAATTTATTACAAGAAAGACAGAGACAATTTATCCAATAATATCATCATGTTCAGTGGAACTCCAGTGGTGGATACGGGCCCCTTCATAAAGAGCAGGGACATGCCATAATCTCCACGCTGAACAGGTCACAGTATTTTCTTTTCGGATAACAAGATAACGCCGTTGCCCGTTATGCTGGTGCAAACCTCAGCTGATTCTCACACATCCACCAGAAGAGATGGAGTGACGCTGTTATTATGCTGACGTCACACACCAAAAAATCATTTATTTTTAATCTACAATTATGAAATAAGTAAATTTCCGCTACATGAGACATCCCGACATAATCATAGATTTATATAAAATGCTTTAGAATCACTTTTACTTAACCTCTCGCAGCTTAACGGCGGCTACTGAAACAGGGATCAAGCTGTATCTTCAATTCTACTGGACCGATATTGAGGAAATATGCCGCAGTATTTAAGTTGGAAAAGTTCCTTTAAGTCTGTAATATTTTAACCAAAATCTACTGGCTGATTTTTGCATGAAGCTCGAACAAAAAACAAACATACATCGACGGATTTGGTTTCCACAGCCCTTAATTAGTCGATCTGAGTAGTTTGTTTTTTTTAATAATATCTTTGATTTTTGGAAATTTAACATTTAACAATTTTATAACAGTATAGATTCTTAGTTCCCAAAGTGGTCCAGGCGGACCCCCAGGGGTCCACGAGAGATTCGACGGGAGTCTACGTTGGCGTAAGCAAATTTCCATAGTTAGATCTAATCTTCACATTTTTGGTCGAGTTTTGGGTATATGGTAGAAATGTAGCTGCAGGGGGTCCACCGGAACCAGCTAAATTTTGAAAGTGGTCTATGAGAAAAAAAAGTCTGGGAACCTCTGGTATAGACGAAGTCAAAAAAAAATTAAATTACTACTCGCGCAGTCGATTAAAAATGGCGGCTGATCGAGCATAATCACTGTCAGTATAATCGGTAATTTTCTAGATTAGGTCCACCGAGGCTAACTGACTTGAAATAAATTTCCATCGATAGATTACCCGCGGCTATAGTAAATTTTAAAAGTCCTATTTGGGGCAAATCAACCACTTTTGAGAAAAAAGTATTTAAAATACTTAAAATCACATCCTAATGGAAGCCGCCATATTTACTGTAGTACTTACGATTTTATTGTAGTGGTGGGTGTAAAAATCTTCATTAAGGACAAAATAACACAATAAATGCTCAAAATAGGTGCGAAAACGTGCGAAACGAGCAGGAGCATGTTATGTTGTTATAGAAAACGCCACTAAATAAATATTAATAAACAAGTGTTAGTTGCCCCAAATGGGATTTTTAAAATATACTACAAACAATAGACGTTTTGTTTGTTTTCAGATTTATTATCCTACATTCCGTCGAAGGTCCTTCTGTCCTTCCACTACCAAAATTCTTTTATTTCATCACTCACCAGCCCCTAAGTTAATGATACTTTCGTAACGGATATTGGCAGAATTGTACCAAATTGGTCAAACGCCATAAACCAAGATACAGAAAGAAAGAAAATATACTACAGCCGCGGGTCGATTAAAATTTATTAAATAAATTAAAGTCGATTAAAATGGATTAAAATTGATTTCAAATCAATAAGCCTAGGTGTGCCTAATCGGAAGAATTACCGTATAATAAAACAAAGGAGCACAATAAAGTCACAACGTGGTTAACCACGTTGTGACTTAATACGATTAATACAACGCATAAATGTCTGTTTTGTGTTCACTAGCGACGGGTTTGAGGATATTCAATGGAAGAGAACGTATTTGTTGTAAGCGGCTAACATCAAACTTTTTGTTAGAGTCAAAAAGCCGCCTCAAAAACAGAAAAAAATACTTTTTAACCAGATAATATACACATATGGATACTTATGTTAAAAATTATCCATATATCTTATTGTCATATAAAAGTTTAGTGTTCCTTAACCCATTTGCATCATGAGGAAATATGAAAAAAGTCCCATATTATAGCGAGAGAATGGTTATGACCCATTATAACGTTGAAGATTACGTCACCAAGCCTGCCACTGTCCCGACGGTTGATGTCGGGACGTTGTATATACGAAGTCGCTATCAAACTTCATGCGCGTGATTCAGACTTCTAATGTCGTCACTCAAGAGGTGCGCCATCTGTTGAAGATTTGTGGTACTATGTAGTGAAGTAGGTCTCTACATTATTACCAGTTTTTTTTATATTTAAGTAAAAAATCACTAGAAATGTAAAAAAAAACTATATTGTAAGGAAAAATGTACTGCAAATATGTTGTATTAGTCCATATATAATATTGGTAATGGCGGAAATTTAGTTATTTTGTGCAATAGCAAATGGGTTAATAATATATTTTTTTATACAAATCTACTAGTAATTTATATTAAGCAGACAAACAATATTTATAAATAGATGGAACATTCTTATTAAAAATAATTATTTATTAAAATTATTAAGTTTAAAATTAGTTATTTAAATTACTGTGATTATTAAAATGTATGTGATGTATGCGTCTTTGTTGATCGATTGCGTCAAGCGGAGTAATGACCTTATCAGTTAGTGTGTAGTTACACAAGTCTATCTTTGTTATGCTCTAAAGACGGTGTAATGTCCGGTCTTAATGATTCTTGCACTAATAATTAGATTGTAGTGCCCTACTTCGCTACATAATACCACTTATCTTCGACAGATGGCGTTACTCTCGAAAATCGGCGCAGTCGCAGAAGTTGAATCATGATGGTGGTAGTTTCCGCCAGAAATAACACCTGTTTGGAAGTAAGATCTGGCGTTTTCTGATATTGCCTTTCCTGTATACTTAGCTATAAGGTTAGACTAAATTTTTTTAACACTAGAACTGTTTTTTAGGGTACAGCGCAGTGGGATGAGTTCATATTATAATACACAGTCGTCTAATATTAGTCGTTTAATGTATACCGCGTTACTCCAAGCTGTAACTCTACAATCTGATTTTCTTATATTTAAGTTCCACACTACACATGTGTAATGTGGTAAAAGCGATAGTTGTCTGTTTGTTTCTTGTTTGTTGTCTGTTTGTTTGTTGTTTCTATATTGATTATTTTGAATGTTGGAAGAGAGCTATATAAGAGATAAATTAAGCACAATGGTAATTTCAAAGCTGCTGGTTATAGCCAGTAGAAGTGAGTGTATCTATCTATACTATTATAAAATTGTTAAATGTCAAATTTTCAAAAAATAAAGATATTTAAAAACAAACTACTCAGATCGACTAATTAAGGGCTTCTGAAACTGAATCCATCGTTTGTTTGTTCGTTCGGGCTTCACGCAAAAATCAACAATTAGATTTTGATTAAACTATTACAGTCTTAAAGGTACTATTCCGACATAATTAATGCAGCATCATCAAAATCGGTCCAGTAGAATTGAAGATGCAGTTTGATCCCTGTTTTAGTAGCCGCCGCTTAGGTATGAGAGGTCAAGTAAAAGTGGTTAATGTTTTTTTTATATAAACCGACATTCACCCGGGCGGAGCCACGGGCAAAAGCTAGTACTGAAATAATATAAGCATTGCAGCTATACGCTTGCTGTGTGGCACTGGCATTATGATATAACGTCACTCCAGTTCTTCTCGTGGGAGCTGTGTGACCCAGCTAAGGGATGTAACAAGCAGTACCATTATCATTTTATTCCATCAAAATCTACTGCAATCTCCAAGACGTCTTCCAAGCGTGGAGATTGGCAAATCTTTCCTCTTTAAGACCATGCCCAGCATCCATAAACCTCCAAGGCCTCATGATGACAGTGGTGAGAAACCCTGAAAACATAACACCTGTGTTTTCGGCAGTCGTATTAGAAGTAATGTTCCGACTAACCATCTGACTCGCAATGAAAATATTCAAAGTAATCATTTAGGCCAGACATACTCAGTAATACGGGTAATAATCAAGAATGCGTTCAGAACGCGCGCGACTATGAAGAGAACCGAGTGACTCAGATTACACATTCGTTAACTTAATTATGACACGAGCCGGTTAAATTAATAATTAGCTGTCATAATGAGCATTACTTTCTATTACATGCATTTAATGTTTAAATATAGCTATATTCACGCAGTACTTGTCGGACCCTTGCGAAGATAAGTGTATGCATTGTGAAAGTGTATTTTTTTTTATCACAATGAAATTATCGGTGAGTTTTGAATAATTTATGCAGCCTGCTTTTGTAAATAGCAATATTACGAATACTTCGAGTGTGACGTTTGTAGTGTACGCGAAGATTAATTTTTATTTTGTGACTGGGGAATATGATAATTTTAACTCGGAGCGTAGGAAGTGTTTAAAGAAAGTGCCGTTACGGAAATGACGAATAAAAAAGTCAAATTTTGGTTTTCAAAAATTCTAATCATGAGAGTGCTTAGTACCACTTGACCACCAATGTATCATACTTACACCATTGCACTTCGATGCCTCACTTATTCGTGAATTTGATGGGAGGGGGAGTTGATAAACTTGTTCCTCCCACTTATTATGGTGACATGAACCATGCATCCACAACTGATTGGTTCAGCTACAGCGATCCTGCTTTCTGTGCCAATTGGTCCCAAGTTCGAATCCCGGTCGGGGGAAACTGTGTGATGAGCACGAATGTTTGTAACAGAGTCATGGATGTTTATCTATACCATCATCATCCCCAGTCCATGTCCGTCCCACTACAGCGGCTCGGACCTCCCCTGATCAGGAAGGGATTAGGCCGTAGTTTACCGCGCTAGCCTAGTGCGGGTTGACCGACTTCACACAACCATGCCGGCGTGCAGTTTTCTTTGTGCAGATTTCCTCACGAAGTTTTCCTTCTCCATTGAGTATACTAGTGTCTATAATGTAGACCGTACATGAATTAGATATAATTCAATAGTACAGGACCGGGATCGAACCCACGACCTTTCACTCGTGACTTGTATCTATAACCACTACATCACTAATGTACTTATTTATATATTAGCATTTATCTATATAAGTAAATATATTACACATATCGTTGTCTAGTACCCAAGACAGGGGATATGTTAATAATAATAATGTGGACATTTTTTCCACACAGTGATCCATCTCCAAACTAGGATTCTAGTTTGGAGATGGATCACTGTGTGGAAAAAATGTCCACATTATTATTATTAACATCTCCGCGTCCTCCGGGTGGATCAGACAAGGATACTTTATCTATTCTAACACGGAGCCCTTTAAAGTATGGCAATGATCCAGTAAATAAAAAAAAACTGCCATTTCCTCAGTTTACTATTAAAACTTGATGATGTTGGACATATAATTGACTGCACGGATGGCGCAGTGGTTTAAGTGTCCACTGCGCTGTCGAGTATTGTGGGTTCGATCCCCACACGCGACAACTTTGTGCAAACCTCAAATTGTTGTTCTGAGTCTGGGTGTTCTGTGTTTCCGTTATTTGAATGTTTGTAAAAGTCCCCGCGTCACAGGAATTAATACTAATGCGGGAGGTGTCTTTAAAAAAAATAGAAAATAGAAAAAATAGAATATAATGGCCAATATAACTAAAGCGTTTTAGCCGTGTTGCGCCCTCATAATAATAGTCTCATCATATCTTCCTGTGGGTGCTGTAAGAACCAGCCGAGGGGCCAGGATAGGTGGCAGCAGCGTTATTCTTATTCAACCGAATCTACTGCGATTTCTAAGACACTACTCGCGGATATTTTGGCTAATCTCTCCTTTTGAAAGAGGAGGCCTATATCTTCTAGTAGACTGTCAAAATCTGGTGATGATGATGGCAATTAAAGTCGCATATTTTAAGCGTATTCTCTAAATTGAAAAACATTATTAGACTAATGAGAGTTATTAGACTAATAACGAAAATTTTATGATTTAAGTTAAAAATTTAAAGAATTATTAATTAGAAAAGGCATTATTAATTTAGAAAATTTTAAGTTTTTAATTTTTGTGTGTCAGAATTCCACTATAATGTGATCCGCTTATACCTACCTATAATAAATCAAACCTTAATCCTCATTGTGTCACGCCATGCTTTAATATATCCAATTAAGTCTCTTTTTTAGGACAACCATAAGACTATCTCATAATATATTCTATAGCTATGATTTTTTTTCCAGATTATATTCTGCGTAGTAACAGCTTCAGTTTGTCAAGCTATAAAAGTTGTAATGCCCAGATTTGATTATATGGATGGCGTTCATACTACCACAGCTTCCCCACCATTTAGACAAAAACACCCAGAAGAGAGACGTAGACTGACAATATACCCTAGATTAAGTAAAAAATTCATAATAACGCCAAGGGTATATCGTAGATATGCTACTCAGATCCCAATAATGCAAACTAGGAAGCCACTGATGCGGAAATTGGTGATTTTAGATAAAAAACCGTATTCATTTAAAAGGGAATACTCGACCAAACGTCCAATACTAAAAGTTAAGTACATAAGTATGAAACCTATAAAAATTAAATCCGCATCAAAGGCCAATTTAAGAAAAGAATCATATGATTTCCATAATACGTTTAGAAATTATTTCTATGATGGAAATTTTAATGTTCGCGGCGATTACTCAGAAAATGTAGCTACAATAATGTACCCAAAAGACAAGGAAAATTATAAAGCACAGAATGTTTTCAAACAAGCTGGAGCAATTAACGAAACAAGGGAATCAGAAGGGAAAAATGTAATGTTTACACCCAAAATTAAAGAAACAGAATTGTCAAAGAAAGAAAATGTGTTTACGGATTTCGCATTCACGACTAAAATGAAACATTTAAAAGGAAAAACTGAGAACATATCTTCTACTGTAAATACTCACAACCAACATAAGGAAATTAATAGTGGGTTTCCTGAACGAGTTGATTGGGATGATTTTATCATTTTAGATAGAAATGAAAAAATAAATAAAATCATTCCAGAATCACTGAAAGAAAAGTATCCCACAAACGTTATTGCAGAATCCAAATATAGAAGAAAAAGGTAAGATAAAATTGTTTGTTTATTTATCCAATCCTTATTTAATCCCATCAACTTAACAAGTGAACATTAGGATTTGTTACATATACGAGTACATCTTGAGTCGAGTTTTAATTCGACAATCACATTGTAAGTAACTTTTCAGTAACCAAAACAATGAATTTTATTAAATTTTATTTTACTGTAATCTTTGGCATTAAATCGAGATTTTATGTCGATTTTATAATAAATAGGCAATATTTGGTGATGTTTTGAAATTTTATGAAAAAGTGGCAAAAAATGAAGTAACATATAATTTTATACATCATCATCATCACCGCCATCGTCCATCTGTTATTCCACTGCAGGGTATAGGCCTCCTCTCAGAGGGGAGGTTTGATCCTATAAGACTTGATGTCATAACACCAGTGTAGCACTATAGTCACATTATCAAGTGATGAATGTTATCTTTTTGCTAATATTAATTTAATTCATTTCCGAATCATATTATTTTCAGAAGTAAAAACATAATAGAAGAAGAGAATCTTGGAACCACGATGTCAGGACTGAAATTCACTGTAAAAAATAGAGAGTTGATCAGTGATCTAGTTTTCAAGAATATCAACTCATGAATTATTGTATAGTCGGGATACGATATAATTAATCTTAGAATGTAATAACGAAATTGTTAACTGTTATGTATATGTATATATACGTTATGTATATCCACGATCGAGAAATTTATGTAACTAGTTAACTTTTTTTGGTGAGGAAAAAATCTTGTATAAAACTATTGATCACTGCTACCACTACTTATTCGGGTGCGTGTTAGGCTCATATTGACCAAACAAACCATGGTTCTTGTAATTGACATATATAGTCCGGGCTTCTATACCTAACCTTTTCGAGCATTCCTTTTAGTAAGAATATATTTTTTTCCCAGCACCTCAGCAACTCGAAATAGCTGACCTCATTACAGTTGCAAATTTTCCGGTGACTACTTGGATTTAGGATGGACATCAGAGGACTTAGTGTTTCCAGTCTGGATTTTTAAGTCCACAATCACCAAGCCCCTCTATGTAGCTAGCTAACTATGTCGTGACTTATTTAGATTAGTTGAATAACCAAAATTTTTATTGTACAGATGTATGATTAAATTACGCAATTTTGTGATTTCAGTAATCTACGTATATCTGTAGTATGTGATTAAATATGAATAATTCAAAAATAACAAATACACAGAAGTTGTTTGAAATTACCGAAACATATGTGATTACCTAATTTTGTAACACAAATAAATAAATGAAAAATATTATAAAAGTAAAATTATTTATTGACATTCACTATGAAAAACTTACATTTAAAGGCACCTAAACTGTACATCCTTATCCTCTAGGTACAACATGATGGCAAAAAAATCTATTCTCAACGAGTTTTATCTCGTGATATCATCTCGATTGATCACATCAACGAGAACGAAATATAAATAACATAACCTAAGGCAAGACAGAGAGACATACCGGCTGGTAACTATCTTACCACATCAAAGCTAAGAGGCTCAGGTTAAAGAGATTACATCTTCTACAAAATCTTTTTACAATCAAAAACTGCCTCGTGTAACACAATAGGCAGTAGACGATATAGAGATATTTACAAAACAGCGACTACACATGTCTTAACCCTTTGCACTCCGAGTGTCTCTAGAGTGCAGCAGTTCCAAGCCATTTTTGCTTTGGAGCATTTGAAAAATTAACTTTTGTTTTATTAAAAACTGGTCAATGAACACAAATTACATTTTGTAATAATTTTAGGGTTATACTCAGAATAATGATTGGCGCAATATTAGTGCACTGATAGCAAATGGCGCAATAGCGATGTCTGCCGAGTGCAAAGGGTTTAAGATACAATTAAAGAACAACAAAAATACACTAAAATCAGAATTACAGCAATCACACAATGAATCTGTTGATTTTCGAAGATCAGAATTAGAAATCTATTAGCGTGTGTATAAAGAGAACTATATAGTAAAGATAAAATCATTAAATTGTACTTGCAAATTGTGTCAAGTCTGATAGCTATCAACTAATTGTTGGCTCTACTTCTTGGTGAGTCTGAATACGTCGTTAAGCTGTGAATATGGCCGTGGCGTCCGCGTTGGTATCGCGTTATATGTGTAAGAAGGCTGCGCATCCGCCCGAAGTATTACCACACCTGTAGACAATATGTTTATTAGATAATCATTCATTAGGCGTGAAGAACATTAGACTTTTGAACAGAAAAAGCGTAACAATTAAACAGAATATGCAATTATATTACTTAGTATTAAACGAGATGGAAATAATAAGGCTGATAATAGTATTATATTTTTTAGTGTTAGAAGATCAAACAGTAGCTTATGTAAATTTTGAAGAACTTCATTTCGTTTAAAATTTTGAGTATAAATTTACACTCAATATTTAAATGGATTCTAATGTCAATTCAGCAAAGATTTCTGCTAAATCCTGAAACAAATTTGCATGTTCTTGCATACCTTTTATAAACTTATGAGTAAACGTGGATACAGTTACACTTAGTTTTTAAAAGAAAACTGGTCAAAATCTTGTACCACAAATTTTAAAGCTAACTTTATAACGATAACAAATCAATACCAAAAGATATAAAGTAATATTTACATTTTCTTTTTTATAATATCGGACGAAACGATGTGACCAAACTGATAAGTTAATAGTGGTGTTAGCTGGATAATATCTCTTTACTTCTAGAAATTGGTTATAACTATAATCCACGTTTATTAATAAGAATATCAGTGTCACTATTGACTTCATAATGGGGCCCTATAACCATGTAAGGAACGAATCTTAAAAATCTTAAAAATAGGTGTCTGAATGTCCCTTTAGGTACGGTAAAATATAAAATAGTATGGCATTACATGTGTAGAGTTCTATACAAGTCAGAGGTTCCAACGATGTATCTATCTACTTTGCATGAAAATTGGTAAGTTTTGTTTGACGATATTAGCTGATGGCATCTCGGAGCTATGTCGTGCCTCAAGAAGTTTCAATTCTTATACATGTACACTGATAGACGTGTAGATTATTTTATTTGCAGTGATTTGTTTTTAACACTTAGACAACAGTGCGAAGAACCGCAACTTAACATTCAAATTTACAATGTTATCTGAAAGCGTAGAAACGTCAAGTAATTTTATCGATATTTGGATCAGTTGACTTCTAAGTTTTTCAAATTTATAATACAAATTATCTTTTTCTAATGTCAAATGCCAAAACGAGATAGCAAACATTTATAGCGAGTACCGACCTACATTTCTGTTAAACGATTCAAAAAAATGTTGCGTATCTTTAGTCCGTATGTTCCGAGATTGCGTCTAAATCTTTTAATTTTGACGTGTGTAAACTGATAGCACCAAAATTGTAGCTATTTCCTTTTGGCGTTTGACATTAGAAAAAGATAGGAAGTAACTAAATTTAGTTAAGTTCTCTTACAACAGAATCAGCACCAATATAGAATTATTACAGATAACCAATGCCCCAATAGGCCCAATGCATGCTTGCAGCTATATGAGTAATAGACGAGTGTTAAAGATATAAACTGATTATACTGCACTTACACATAGATCATTAAATTTCGCTGCTGTACATAGGCCCCCCTTTAATTAAAAGGCAGTATTTACTTTTACACTTGGTAGATATTTATTCTTTACCGTAGTACATCCCTTCGTCGGTTTTGGTAGTATCCAAGGGAATATATCGAAGTGATATTGAATATATTAAGAAATACAAGTTACTACAGTTGCAAATGCAAATTACTAAGAGATGCAAGTTAATACATTAAATAAAACGGTTAATATTTTTTTTTACATTAGAACCCGACTTCATCATATTATTCATACCTAAGTAATTCTGATTAGAATTAATATTTTTTCGAACTATATTTTATTGTCAGAAATTTACAAGTTAGAAAGAACTTAAATAGAAAATATTGGAAGGGACCTTTATGCAATACTGATAATCCCTTACCAGTTTTCAAAAACAAAATTTATACCATATCTCAGACTATACAGTGAACTAATAACCAAAGATTAAAACATTGAACAATAAACCAAAAACCAAAGAATTTTATACTGTTTGTACAAAGCCATCTTACAACTTTTATCATAATTATATACAAAACTGAATATTTATATACAGTAAATAGTTTCGCTAAAGTTTATTTGTGCAATATTATGACTATTGTATATACAATTAAAAATCATTAAATGTTCTATTTAATAGAAAAAATAAGGCTAAGCCTTTTCTAACTATAGGCCTCCCTCAAGAATGCATATTTAGTCCCTTACTTCAATTAGATTTTAAAAGCATACTTACATATAATACCATAGAAAATCAAAAAGCTTTGTGATGAACAAACATTGCGATCATAATTCTGTAATTTTCTTGACTCAAACTAAAAAAATAGACGACTGCAAGGAATCTAGTAGCGTACATATAATAGCTCTTTGGTATATATAAAGATCACTTTTAGCCATGAATACGTTTGAGATCATAAGCTAATCGTACGGACTGATCGCTAATTACCAACGTGGTTAAATAAGGTAGGACGCAGGTTAGGCCCTGTTATTGCCGCAGATCCCGGCATTGAAACATAACGATGCAATGTCATACTCAGTCACAAAAGATACGTTACGTACAACTTTTATAAGGACTACGCGTTCAGCTGTTCTGTTGGCGAATAAGAGAGCGAACTCCTTTTATATCATATTGTAGTATCAACAAATATGAAGTACGATCAGTTTCGAAAGGTTTTCGCTTGTAAGTAAGACAACTTTAATTCGATAGACATTGCGGCAACGCGACCTAGCACATTTAAAAAAACAGTTATTTAAATTACTAAGGTATCAAAATACTATTACAAATCTATTTATACTATCACTTTCTATCAGCATATACCGTCCACACCAAAATAATTTGTGGTAAATTATGTTGGTGGGCATTTAATTTATATGTTTATATTATGATCATAATAATATTTATTTATTAATATCATTGAATTGTCTCACTGTTTGTTTATCTCAAAAAAATAAAAAAGGTATTAATCAATTTTTGAGTTAAGCTCACCTTTGTATATATTTTTTCTTTGTTTACAAATGTATTTATCTGTTTGTATACAATGGTGGTGATTCTGTTATAACAGAACTTAACTAAATTTAGACTCTCCATATCTTTTTCTAATGCCAAACACCAAAACGAGATAGCAGACATTTTAGCGAGTGCCAACCTACATTTCTGTTGAACGGTTCAATAAAAATTTTGCGTTTTTGCGTATCTTTAGTCGGTATGTTCCGCGGTCGCATCTAAATCTATTAATTTTGATATGTCTAAAAGAAACTGACAGCACCTACATTGTAGCTATCTCGTTTTGGCGTTTGACATTAGAAAAACATAAGGAGAGACTAGATTTAGTTAAGTTCTGTTACCGCAGAATGACCACCAATGAATCGCAATGTAAGTTCGCGTGTAATATTCCCGCGTACGGTCCGCATATTAAACAAGTACAACACTTGCTACCTGAGGGGTTCACCTTCACTTTGATCTTGGTCTGCGGCGACAACGCGCCGTAGTCCACATCCTCGTACAGATCCTGTTTGGAGAGATCATATGAACATTAACACTAATCCCTTAGCTGTGACTCAACAATGGCGGCCATGTTACGCAATATTGGCGGATATCGGTGCCTTGATGTCACGTGACCATATACCATCCCTGTTCATTTCCCTATACTCTGTGCAAGTAAGAGCAAGAAAGATACAGTTACACGGCTAAATTAAACATCGCATACGTCACGCTCCTAGAGCGGCGTCAACAGCGGAGGGGATAATAGCACCACTCCATCTGTTCGCGCGGTTGCTGAGAACCAGCTAAGAGATGCACCGAGGTGATGGGCAGCGGCGTTACGTCGTTATTCAATCAAAATCCACTGTGGAGATTATATATGTATATATATATATATATATACACACATATACATATATATATACATAGCTTTTTCCCGCGGCTCCGCCCGTGTGAATGTCGGTTTTCCGCTACATGGGACATCCCGACACAATCATACATTTATATAAAAAAAAATTGAACCACTTTTACTTGACCTCTTGTACCTAAGCGGTGACTATTAAAACAGGGATCAAGCTGTATCTTCAATTCTACTGGACCGATTTTCATGAAATATACCGCATTAATTAAGCCGGCAAAGTACCTTTAAGACTGTACTGGTTTAATCAAAATCTACCCGTTGGTTTTTGCGTGAAACCTGAACAAACAAACAAACAAACATCGACGGATTCGGTTTCAGAAGCCCTTAATTAGTCGATCTGAGTAGTTTGTTTTTAAATATTTAATTGATTTTTGAAAATTTGACATTTAACACTTTCATAATAGTATAGATTACCTCCACTCTATATCCACTGGGGTTGTCGAGTCCCAACTCTTTGAGGGTCACAGCGACGTCTGACGGCGTGCCGTCAGTCCGACGGTTGACGAAGGCCACGGCATACGAGTAGAACTGGCCTTGGATAGGCAGGATCGGACGCGACCAGATTTCAATACCGCGGTGCTGAAACAAAAATATACGTCATATCATTCCTCAGCCTCCTGGAATCCTAACCGCCGATAGCACGGGTCGTAGGCCTCGTTATAGTCGGAGCGTCATTTTTTATAATCCTTGGTCGTCGGCGTATAAGAGACATGCGTATAATCATCCATACTTAGTCCGCATTTCATATCATTCAAATTTGACACATACGGCATAATATATATGAAAATTGTATATTTTTTTATGTATATTTTATAATAAATTGATTTAATATAGATAGATTAATCACCTTGTATATCCTTCTGCCTTGAATACCTAGTGGGTCCTGGTCGACTTCAATAATCTTCCTGTTTTGCAGGATCGCCTTGTATTCGGGCCGTATCGTGCGCAGGTCCACGCTCATCAGCAGCGGTGCCGCCAAGATCGCCCAGATCGCGAACTGGGTCTTACTCTGCTCGTATGAAAGGCCGAAGTTGCCGATAATCAGCTGAAATATATATCAAAGACGCATCAGTCTACTACATTGATGTTCCAGTGGTGCCGGACCTGACTTGCTTCAAAAGGTCTTGGGTTCGATCCCCGTCCATACTGAGTTATTTTTCTAATTCGCGTACGCTCCATATTGTAGACGCCAATGTACAAAACGGAGAAGGAAAACTTCATGAGGAAACCTGCATGCCCCACGAGTGTGTGATGTCTATCAACCCGCACCAGGCCAGTGTGACAGACTACGGCCTAAACCCCCTTCTGATGCCCTGAAGTCCGGTCCCTATAGTGGGGACGAATGAACTGGGGATGGATGGCAAGGTGGTCAAATCCTGTCCAACTGACTTATCCTAATTATTAAGCAGGTAATATTAATACAGATACTATCTATCACAAATGACTTACGCTCGGAATGTTCGTTAAATTTTCCATTCAGTGCGTTATCGCTCACCAAAAGTTGAAATACTCTACTATACTCTACTAAAAATATATACAAAAATACTTAAAAATAAATAATGTATGTATTTAAATGAAAACATAACATAATAATTTTCTAACTAAATAAATTTTGGCGGCATAAACTCATATTTATAGATAACTACGCGGTATTTATCGCGATAGATTTTAATATTTTATTACCCCTACACGTTGCGTTTGGATGGCACCCACTTTAGTCTACTCGCGACTATCCCCCACAATAAGTGTTTTGTACTCTATATTGCTGAAATGAGTTATATCCAGGACATTGCAATACTGTCGTTTCAGACCGCTGAAGAAACTCACCATGTCAGGATCGTTCCAGTGACCGGGTCCGGCGTTGGGCACGATGACGTCCTGGTGATTTCCGTAATAGTCTATAATAGACTCGACGGATGCCCACGAATCCTGTATGTCGTCGAAATTGCGCCACAAGTTGCAGTGTTCAATAATGGACGAGAAGTTAGGCTGGAAAAGAAACATTTTATACAATCACTTTGAAGTACCTATCTATCTATACCATTATAAAATGTCAAATTTCAAAAATCTCAGATATTTAAAAACAAACTACTCAGATCGACCAATTAAGGGCTTCTGAAATCGAATGCGTTGATGTTTGTTTGTTTGTTCGGGCTTCACGCAAAAACCAGCGGGTAGATTTTGGTTAAACTATTACAGTCTTAAAGGTACTATTTCGACTTAAATACAGCGGCATGTTTCATCAAACTCTATTTAGTAGAATTGAAGATACAGCTTGATCCCTGTTTTAGTAGCCGCCTTAAGGTACGAGAGGTCAATTAAAAGTGGTTAATGGCTTTTTATATAAATCTCTGATTGTGTCGGGATTTTCCATGTAGCGGAAAACCCGACATTCACGCGGGCGGAGTCGCGGGCAAAAGCTAGTTAATAATAAATTTAAGAAGAAACTCCTATCGGCTGCAATGATAACACAAGTCTGTAATGGTTTATTCCTGAAAAATTGGAAGTTATTTTCGGCGTAGAAAACGAATCCGAGAACAGAACAATTTTGAATCGAATTCAAAATGGCGAATCCAAGATGCTGTTCGTCTGAACACATCCTCTTAAAATAATCATAAATCACGAAGAAAAAATCGTAGATGACCATTCTAAAATGCATTTCAAAGAGGAAAAGTAGTACCAGACGATGCAATTACTAAAATAAAGATAATCTTTTATGTAGAGCCTTTACATAACCATAAAAGTGTCCCAAAACGCATAATCTCAAATATCTCAAAATCGTGACGTGGTGGGTCGCTGATATTAGGTCGAAAATGACTTCCATATTTCCAAAAATAACCACAATAATTTTTTTGCAATTAGGTTAGAATAGAACGTTTTTAGTTAGAATCACTTCAAAGCATCATCCAAAGTGGTTAACATCGACAGATAATCAGCGAGAGTCCATAGTAGCTGTCAAAAACACATTTGAAGTTGATGAATTTGTAAAATTTTATATGACCTATACAGAGGATTTATCTGAAGCTGAAAAACATGACAACACCGCCGCCCTAGTGCTGAAAAAACGAAGGGATGTTGTGGCTCCTGAACAATTAGAAATTGGAACTCCCAATTCTCCAGAGAAAAGGATTTTTTTTTTCAATTATAATCAGCTAGCAGTTGATTACAATCCCACCTGATGGTAAGTGGCGATGTAGCCTTAGGTGGTAGAGCGCACTAGCCTAGTAGAAACCTGTTCACTCTTTTCTTGAAAACGTCCACATTGTAATCGGAGGGAAACACCGACGCCAGAAGACTATTCCAGTCCTTGGCCGTACGCATTGAGAACGAAGAAGCAAAACGTTTAGTACGGATGGCCGGAACATCAACCAGGTAGGGATGATAACCCGCTGTACGTCTAGTCGTCCGATGATGGAAGGGAGCTGGAGGGACTATATCGTGTAATTCGTGTGCACACTCTCCAAAATGAATTCTATAGAATACCGATAGGCTATCTATCCTTCGTCTCTACTCTAGGCTCTGGAGATTGGCGTCAAATAAGTCATTGTCGCATATATAATAGTTAGTAGTAGTAGTAGTACATATATAATAGTTTAATTGCTTTCCCTACAGTTTTCTTCTCACATAACTATCGACAGCAAATATCTCATTTATTTGTGTCAAAACTTGATAAAACTGTGTAGTCCTGTTAGGATATGTAGACAAAAAGTTTCAGATAGCTAATATCTCTACTTTGGCCACAGCGCTCATACTAGTTCGAATGAAGTCTTAGATGGAAATTTGTTTATCGTAAAAAAAGAGATAAAACACGATATCGATAACTCGGTAGCGCGCAAGATACTCGTGTTCTGTATGCGAGACCTGTAGGTCGTATAGTGAACTTCGATCGAAGTATCATGCACATACAATGCACCTGACATGTCGAAATTCAGACAAATTAGTTGAACATTTCGAGTATGATAAAGTTACAAGCATCCAAACAGCATAACAATTGCATTTATAGTATTAGTAGAATATTCATAAAAGACTTTGTTTTCAAACAAAAAGTGTGA
>WUAW01023106.1:6379-17554 GCA_017165845.1 Thaumetopoea pityocampa
ATAGAACGACGATAAATGTAATTCTTTTTTATCAACAGGAGATAATTAAAAAAAAAATACTGTTAAAAAATGAAAGAAAAAAATATCGGAAAGAAAATCATCAAAAAATATTTTTTTCATATTTTGACTCCTAACAGCCCCCTAAATTAATGGAAATATTTGAATTGGGGATTTTTTAAGAAAATTCGAATTCTAATATTTCGAACTCAAAAATTTTGATATAATAAATTAAATCGATTATTTTAATAAAGTCGAGTAATTTAAGATAAAAACTCAAAAAAGGAATTATTAAAAACTTCAGTATAAGATTCAGTATGAAGTATTAAATAAATAAATAATTTACCTGGTAAAAATAAAATTTGTTGATTGTTACATTCCTGGTGAGATTATTGTACACTGAGCTATCATTAAGCTCGCCGATTATGCTACAGTTGTAGTCACAGTCCTCAGCCATGATGAATGATTCACATTTTACTTCTCAATCTGAGGACAATAGAAATAAATTATATTACTTTCAATTATTTTCCTGATGGTACAGTGAGAGTCAGAAGGGTACAGCAATCCCTATGTTTAGGTTATAACCAATATGATTTATTTTGTATGTATATTAAATATTGTTATGCATATATTGTTATGTATTATGCATGTCTTGTGTGTAATTATGTAAATATGTTTAGAATATACCTAATATCTATGTGTCAATGTTTATGCATAATTAATAAGTATATTTTATGTACACAAGATAAATCAGGTCAGGGAATACTTAGTCTTTTAGCTTGTCCGGAAACAGACTTAAGTATACGGGTAAGAGACCTCGGCCCCCCGAGCTACTAATGTCTCTTCCTTTTCTTTCCGAGATAGTAGTATCCTATAGTCCTTCACCTAAATTCTATATTCCTTTCTCAATACACATTTCCCACCTCATTCTCTTTCCTTTCGCCGTGGGAATGCAATGAGGAATTTTAATACTTTTGAACCTTATAAAATGGCGGCGTCGCGGTTCGCCACTCGATACGTATAATGCTTGCGAAGGCGAAATGTGGGCTGCGGATAGCCACTTTGCTATATCAAACGATCGTAGCAGGTGGAAGGAAGTGGTCTCTGCCTACCCTTATGGGATATCGGCGTGAGTGTATGTATGTACAAGATAGGTACTTAATATTCTCTTACCCAGAAAATGATTGTATACTGATATGAATCTTGTCACATGTGAATAAGTTTGAAACTAATTAAAAAACTAATTTAAAAAGATGTTGGAATTTTAAACTTATCGAATTTACGACATTTTGATCACAAGCCATGTCCGGTACTATTACACATTTGAAGTTGATGAATTTGGGAAAATTTAATATCAGGGAGTCTACCCAAAATCGAGAAACATGGCAAGTAATCTACGAGACATAAAGTTTGGGAACTTTTAATTTAAAGGTATGAATAACCTCATCCGAACCTTCGAGTGAAACAATTTTGTCTTCACCCAAAGACAAGATTATTAAAAGCTACTTAACACAAAATATTCTCAACGCCTAAATTCTTAAGGGCATTACTCACCGGGAGCATTCATTTTGCAAATTTTATTTGCGACCATTCGCATCACGCACTAAGCATTCCTTCACGAAACAATCATTCTTTTCACGAGCATAACAATTTCAATTCCTACTATTAGACTTTCGTATACTACGCGGTATATTGCTGACTTGACTACCTCAATTTATATAAAATTGTTTGCACCGCGTGGTCGCGTCAGTAACAACCAATTAGTAGCCCGGTAAAGTTCAGCAACAATTGAGTGATAGCCCGGTACGGTTCGGAAAACCAATCCCAAAAATATCGAAGCTGAGGCTATCGAAGTGTGCAAAATTGTAAAGGTGATCTTAATAAACTTGTCTTGCAGGACATGTGAGTTTGTCGTTTTAAAAACTCTAGAAGTAGGGACGTCATAATAGTACGAAGAATATTTATTCATTACATACATACATACACACACGCCGATATCCCATAAGGGTAGGCAGAGACCGTAGTACATATTACATACATACATACAGTCACGCCTGTTTCCCATTGGGGTAGGCAGATACCACTTCCTTTCACCTGCTACGATCGTTTGGTGTAACAAAGCGGCTATCCGCAGCCCACACTTCGCCTCTGCGGGCAACGAGACGTGTCGGGTGGCGAACTACGACGCCGCCATCTTATAAGGTTCAAAATTATTAAAGTTCCTCATTGCATTCCCATGGCGTAATGGAGAGGAAAGGAAATAGGATGAGGTAGAAAAGGTATATTGAGAAAGGAATATGGAATTTAGGTGAAGGACTATAGGATATAGGATCTCTGAAGGAGAAGGGTTAGACAGTAGTAGCTAGGGGAGTCGGGGTCGCTTACCCGTATACTTAAGTATATTTGCCGGAGAGGTTAAAAGACTAAGTACTCCCTGACCTTTGATATTTATTCATTATTATTTAAAATATNGAAAGGTATATTGAGAAAGGAATATGGAATTTAGGTGAAGGACTATAGGATATAGGATCTCTGAAGGAGAAGGGTTAGACAGTAGTAGCTAGGGGAGTCGGGGTCGCTTACCCGTATACTTAAGTCTATTTGCCGGAGAGGTTAAAAGACTAAGTACTCCCTGACCTTTGATATTTATTCATTATTATTTAAAATATCGGACGAGGCGGTGGTGTGCGTTGCAGCCGTGCTTATTCTAATGCAATATATCTACGAGTATTTACGCAAAAGAATTAGAATAAAACTCTATCAGTGTGCGGATTTATTTCAACACAGGTTAAATACGGGCTACATGATGTTACAAAGCATTCGTTTCGACGCACTCACCATTTTTTTTCTAACGCAGAGTGAATCCTACATAGGACTTCCGCAAGTCGCGAGGGCGGCTTGCGAGGCGTGTCAGACTCCTACTGACTAAACACTCTGCGGCGGCCTTCATCGACATATTGAGGGGCTCCGGGATCCACTGTGGATGACCTACCGATGCCTCTCGGTGTCTCACTCGTTCGAGCGCTTCTCGGGGGGGAATCCTACTCCCCCGCAGCACCTCAGCACCTGACTGATGGTGTTTACGGCGATATGAGCCGCTCATATTACCGTCTTACCCGGGGATCAGATGTCCGATTCCCGAGCCCCCTGCCAGATATTTTTGCAGGGAGGGACCGCCAATGGTCGACGCACTCACCAAATATTAACTTCTCGAATACTGTACTCGAGTTTGCAACGTCAGCAAAAGTTCATGCAAAGAATACTCTCGGTGAGTACCGACCTTTAGGATATCATGGTTCTCAGTTTAATCATTTCGTTATCTTAGAACTAATCTCATATTCTTAATGAGATCTTTGATAAAATGTAATGAAAAACGTTACAGTCTCTAGATGAAGTAACTTAGTTGTACCTAAGTAACTACGTATATTTGTAGCTTATTTTAAGGCGCTCAGAAATTATTAATAAACGCGCAGGACCTTCAGGTAAGACACGTCTGAATACTGTAGATTTATTTAAAAGTATTTCAAAATATGTGCTTTTAATCAAAATTTCTTCTTCATCATCATCATCATGATCACCAGCTCGTAGAAGTCCATCGCCTAATAAGGGCCTCCTCATTAAAAAGAGTGAGTTGCCACTATATCTACGCTCGGCAGACGTCTTGGTGAGCGCAGTAGATTTTGATTGAATAACAAGATAATGTTGCTGCCCATTATCCTGGTACATTCGTTATCAATTTCTCAGAGCATTCCCTTGAAGAAGTGGAGAAACGTTATTATTATACCGGCACTATACATCAAAATCTCTTACGGGCTAGGACATCCCGGGATGAAGCTATCGACCTAGCATTATTACGACTTTACATCAGGGTCTGCAGTTTTTTGCAGAGGATGCGGCTATAGAACGGTATTCAAGATGATCAATCATCACCTGACATACTCCCTGTAAGCTCTCACAATTGGTAAGAATCAGTGTTATGCAAGCACCAGCCGGGACCCACTAATATACATGCCATTTGAAACATAGACAAACTAAGGTAATGTTAGCATGCCAGCCGGGGATCGAACCTTTCGTTTCTCAGATTTGAGTCAAGCCTTAATCTACTACACTACATCATCATCAATCTATCTATCAATCTACTGTCCCACTGCAAATCACGAGTCTCTTCTTATAATGAGACGGTTACTATAGTATACTACTCTACCATGAACAAAATAATATTAGATGGACTCTTGTTTCTCAGTTTACTAAATAATTAATTAGATACAAACTTTGTTGATTCATTATAAAAAAAAAAACAATACATTTTCCCTTCCTAGAGGTAATTATTCACACGACGACGCATTGCGGTGATTTATGAAGGAATTTTGAGAATTGTAGTCGTCACACTGTTGTAAGGTCTACATTAAAGGGGAATTGGTAGTACCCTCTGTCGGGCAGTTGTCCTTGTTGTTTTGTAAATGTTCCTTGCACTAAAGGAGAATGCTTCCGCTAAAAGTGATAACCTCTTTCCGTGGATGTTCTGAGCACCAATAAAGAGATGTACCAGGATAATAAGCAATGTTATCCAGCTATTCAATCAACATCTAGTGTGATCTCCAAGACGTCTGCCAAGCGTAGAGACTAAAGCTAATCCCATATCCAGCAATGGATTTCCTTTACCCTAACATTATCCCGACATAAGTCAGTGTATGCAGTTATTGCAGGAGCTAAACAGACAGTATGCTATGGCAGACTCCGCATTCCTGATATGACCAGTATCATTGCTAGCTGAGAGACCTAAAAGCTAAAGCAAACTTATCACAATTTATTTATTTATTGAAGTGTAAAATCGATAAAGTAGAATATTGATATGTAGTGGCAGGTGGCTGTTACTTTCTCATCCGTAAAAGCAATTTGGGGCCAACAGGCTTCATTTATATCCAAAAAACAAAGACAAAGCTTATTAGCTTTGTCTTTGTTTTTTGGATATAAATGAAGTCTGTTGTTGTATAATAGGATCCGGATTTAGGCGCTTCAATAAACATAAAGCGACGTTAAACTAACGGTACACGAGCGAGTTTTCATATAAAGAAAATCATTCCCAGTCCATATCGTCCCCACTACAGGGGCACGAATTTCCCCTGATCAGGAGGGGGATTAGGCCGTAGTCTACCACGTTGGCCTAGTGCGGGTTGGTAGACTTCACATACCCATGCAGTGAGCATGCAGGTTTCCTCACGAAGTTTTCCTTCTCCGTTAAGTACATTGGTGTCTACAATGTGGTACATGAATTATAAATAATAGCTCAGTGGTACGGGACTTGGATCGAACCTACGACCCTTGGATCGTAACCCGTGTCTCAAGCCACTACACCATCAATGCACAGCAATGCAATAAATATCAATAATCAATAATAATAAGTTCAATTTTTCAAGTACCACGATACCGAATCTCGCATGAAGTCAACTTCATGCATGATGGTATCTAACTTGATGCAAACTTCATGGCTTTATGGCCTTCACTTTGTCTTGTAACAATTAATCGACTTTTAAATTCATAGTATTCTTTCCCTCCACCATCTCAGTAGAAACTTAGCAATCCTTGGGAGTAGTATCACTAGATAAATTAAGTGCATTAGGATTGAAATAATAGATATAGCAAATTGTCTCGAATTTTCTGTAAGTAAATATTTGTGAGTGGCTGTACACTTTTCACTTACAATGCGTTAGATTGCCATTTTGCTAACATTCATAAAAGAACATTGTCTATGTAGATTTTTGTAGATTTTTATGTGAAAAAAATAAAACAAACCCAAGGTTATACTTTATTCGTGTTATACATCGCCTAAAATTTATTTGAACCAATATATCGCTTGGTTTTATTTGTACGGAAAAAGATTTGGTTACGTAACATTGTTCTTATTGTAGAAAACCGGGCACAAACCCAATGGCTTTGGAAATTGTTCAGAGATACAACACATTCGTCACGCGGTCGCGGAAAAGAATACTAACACGGACTGTATGCTGTATAAGTGTGTATATATACATAACTATATCTTTACTATTATAAAATTGTTAAATGTCAAATTTTGTAAATCAATGATATTTAAAAAAATACTCAAATGGACTAATGAAGAGCTTCCGAATCCAAATCTGTCGATGTTTGTTTGTTCGGGCTTTACGTTAAAACCAGCAGGTAGATTTTGGTCAAACTATTACGTACTTAAAGGTTCTCTTCCGAATTAAATACTACGGCATGTTTCATCAAAATCGGTCCAGTAGAATTGAAGATACAGCCTGATGTCTGTTTTAATAACCGCCGTTTTGGTACGAGAGTTCAACTAAAAGTGAAGGCTTTTTATATAAATATATGATTATTTCGGTATTTCCCATGTAGCAAAAAACCAAAATTCGCGCGGGCGGAGCTGCGGGCAAAAGCTAAATTATAACATGCATGCATACATACTAAGTATGTATGTAGTATATAGACATTATAACATACAATGTTCCCAGAATTCCACTTTTTCGTTAAAATACAACAGGAATTCAAATCATACCTAACCTAACATTGGTTTAATATTTCCTAATTACTTTCTCATTTTAAATAAACAATAAATACTAAATACTCTTATCCATTACCTAGTGTAAGACCTTTCCGCCATTTTGCTATTATATATATTTACACACACACCATTCGTACATTTTAGGGGTACATATCAGAGCACATATTTAAATACGAGGATATGTGGCATGCTCGATGTCTGAGCGACACGACCAGGGACCCAGCAGAATACCAGCGTCGGGTACACCGCCTGGCAACATGCTGAGCTGGGTTTCCATTTATAGAGTTTTATTTTTCTCTTTATTTTGTATTTTTATGTTAGCTGTATCAAATATATTTTTTTTCTTTCTTTCCTTCTTTCGTTCTTTCTTTCTGCTAACTATTCCTACTGATAAATACTATGGTTCTTTTAAGTTAGATATTTGAAATGTATATATAAAATCTTGGTGTGTAGCGCCGGCGTAATAATAGCATTACTCCTTCTCTACTCGTGGGTGCTGTGAGAACCAGCTAAGGGATGTGCCAGGATAATGGGTAGCAGTATTATCCTGTTATTCAATCAAAATCTACTGTGATCTCCAAGACGCTTGACAAGCGTGGACATTATGACAAATCACTCTCTTTTAAGAGTCCACTGCTGGACACATGTCCAGCAGTGGACTCCCACCGGCTGATGACGATGATATATTTTATATGGTCATCTCACATCAATGCGAGCGAAGCCGCGTGTAAAAGCTAATTCTTCATATAAGAAATAATGTACAAAGATAGAACCTAGGTCATATTATTAGAGTTATCAACCAGCGAATCATTTTCTACCGAAATGTCTATGAGGGTAATATCATTAATATAATCAATAAATACAATAGACTAAAAGTTTTTTTTTAATTTGTATATCCAACGCAAAAAGAAAACTCAATACACTATCGGCTTCAGAAACTAAAACTACATGATTCAATCATCGAACTGAGAAACTACGATGCAAAGGAAATGAATTACTTTTCGAAATAAATCGCCCAATATTCTCATTCTACCTTATTATTACAAAGTACCCTATAAATTGCCCCTTCAACAAAAAGCCAGGTGCTTGAATCCTCACCAAGACTATATAATTTTGGCATTTACTACCTCTAAAATAAAACTTAATATCGTTTGATAAACTTCATAAGTAATCTGTCAACTGGACAGTGATTCAATTGCTGTTTGAAAAAGTGATCTAATTTATCAAATTTATGACAAAAAAAAAATCACAAGTTGGCTATCCGACTTATGCTATCTATATATCGGCTATCTGCATATACAGAGTGTTCTATTATCTAATTTGGGTTATCAACGTATTTTAATTATAGAGAAGGATTACTGCACTCACAGGAGGTAATAACAGGGTGGACAGTACTATGCCGAAGTGATTCAGAATGTACATAAATAACATCACACGTAGGTGTCAGAGAAAAAGCTATCTCTTCCCATGGATGCTGTTACAACTAGGTAAGGGGTGCACCAGGATAATATATTCTGCTATTTAATCAATATCTACTGTAATCCCAAGATGTTTACCAAGCGTGGAGATTACGGCAAAACCCTCTTGAAGAAGAGTATTATGTTCACCAGTGAAGTCCCATGCGCTGATAAATTACCACTCTAAATCTCTTATTAATTTCTATTGTTATTAATATAACAAAATTCTTCTTGAATTTTGTTCTCAGCAATGAATTCCCATGGACTGATGAATTACCATTGCGAAATAATGTTAAGTCAACTGAAGCCGTAAAAGAAAATTCGTTGAATTAGCTAAAGCCATATCTAAATCAGCCATGTAAAATATATGGAAATCGGAAGCTGAAGCCATTGCATAATTGCATTGGAAGCAATACTTTGAAGGTGATAAAATAATATTTTGAGGATTGTTTCTTTAAGCTTCTGGATATTTACTACATTAAATGTATATGATCCCTGAAAGGAAGGCATTTGGACTAGAAAGTTTAGGGTCTGAAGAGCTCACAAACTTTTCAAAGAAATCGCGGCCTGACTGGTCAGCATGACAGGCGATCAGAGCTCTGATCTCTATTCGGCTCAACCTTTAGCAATAGCTATACAACGAGGAAATGTGGCGCTACTGCCGTACAAGAGTGCACTTTTGTTAGAATATTTATAGCTTTAATTTCATCATTGTTTTTTATTTATAGGGTAGATACCCTGAAAGCATAATACTCCTATTTTAGACAGTCATAAAAATACATATCATTTATTTCGCCTCTTAAAATACCTTAGTTGGATGAAGGTATAGCCTATTGTACTCGTATTCTACAAGTTCTTTACGCACGAACTATTTTTGAAGTTTTCCCTGAATCTGTTTACGATTGATAGGAGTTCGTACAGTAATCTGACCTTTATGTCGGCGCGAAGAAGGTACTGATCATTAAAAGTTTGAATTGAAGTTTGATACTTAAATCTATTTAAGTACAGTATTTCTTTTTTTTTGCAGATAACTTGTTGGCCTCGCTTTAGGTATACAAACGAATAGATAGGTCTCGATGATTGAGGGAATCATGTCATTATGAACGGACCACAATGTACTGGGAACGCTGGGTTTAGTGGGTGTTTTAGTTTAGTTGTTAGTTTAGTTTTTAGTGGGTGCAATCCTCACATAACGGTAGTGCAATATCTTCGACATGGCGGTATGCGTTAGGCATTTTCTGTAGGTAAGAAAGGGGTTATCCAGAATGGAACTCTGAACTCTGTCGCTGAAGGACACCACTCAATTCATAGCTACCACCAGTCTAATACACCCTGCAAGTCGCGGATTTATGATCGTCCTACGTAGATTTTTTTGTCACAAAAAAGTTATATGAGCTGTGATATATGAGCTTCTTGTCGCTCACAAAACTAAAGCGTGGCCACCGAGTTCACTCGCGAACAAATTGGTTCACTCGCGAACAAATTGGTTCACTTTTGAAGAAATTAGTTCTCTTGCATGATTTTATCTTCGTGTATTTGAATCCATTTATTGTTAGAATAACACCACTTTTTCACCCTGTGTATTTTCACCCTGTGTATTTTCACCCTGTGTATTTTTTGTGTGTCATCTGAATAACTATAAATCTATCCATCAATCAGTTCGTAATCACAGCAATGAGCTGGTTACATCTTAATATTTGGGCCGACTAAAATTCGTGAAATGTCGGTGTTTAAATGATAATGAATTTCTAACGTTCCTGAACACTCCTTCAGGGATATGTTCATGATGCAACAAAACTATTCTACATACATACAGTCACGCCTTTTTCCCGCTGCGGTAAACAGAGACCACTTCTTTCCACTTGCTACAATCCTGACATACATCTTTCGCTTCTTCTACTTTCATCAACGCTTTCATAAAATCGCGTTGGTTGTGGGTACTTCTAACCTGGCCTTTCTTCAACACGACTTCGATTTGGTAGAGATACGTTCGCTTGGGTCGACCCCTACCGATTTTTCCCATTCATACTCATCTTATAAATCTGCTTCGTGACTATTCTTTCACCCATCCTCTCTATGTGTACGGACCATCTAAGCATTACTTTCTCTATCTTTGTCACCACGTCTTCTTTCATACCACAGATTTCCCTTATTTCACTATTTCTCTTTTTATCTATCAGATTCACTCCAACTAAACTATTCTGTGATTTGAATATAAGCCCGTTTTAGTACCGCAATTCAAAAAAATGAAAACAATTTCATTTTCAAGATTGAATAACGATACTCACCAAAAGAAATGCCGTATATGTAAAAGAAATGCCGTATATGTAAAAGAAATGCAGTATATGTAAAAGAAATGCCGTATATGTAAAAGAAATTCCGTATATGTAAAAGAAATGCCGTATATGTAAAAGAAATTCCGTATATGTAAAACAATCACACGATGTCATTTGATATGTGACGTCATACATACATGGGTCATGCAACTCATGACGTTTTAATCAACTGACATCACTATCGTCATCGTCATCAATCCTTGTGTAAGTCCACTGCTGGACATAAGCCTCCTCCTTGAGAAGCAGTGATTCGCCATAATCTCCACTCCACGCTTGGCAGACGTCTTGAAGACAGCAGTGGATTTTGATTAAATAACAGGATAATGCTTTTCCTCTGAGAAAAATCCTCGAAAAACTGAAAGATTATTCTTTTCATATATTATCATATCTCCAATTTTCTCATTATAATTATTAAATTTTACTACTTTATAAATTAGGAATGATGCTATTTACATAAATGGCCGGTCCAACAATAATGGAAAATATAATAACACTAGCTCTTATATGATATAAATGGTGACGTTATCATTAATAAAATATATCACAATAATTGGTGATATTTATGACAATCTCACCAATGAAAATAACATTAATGGATATAAGCAACATATCGTTTAAATAATTGGATGGTGGTTAAATTAACAATTAAAAATATTGCTGTAATTTACTCCTAAGTTCACAAAGCATACCAAGAACACTTTCACCAATGTGTGTCCTGCGAAAAACTGCGTAATCAGAATCTGAAACACATGCAAACTTAAAATTATGTATTGCAAATGTATATTGTCTGTCATCTTTCTGGAACTTACCACAAAGGCGTCAATAGAATCATCATCATCAT
>WUAW01023106.1:19408-39961 GCA_017165845.1 Thaumetopoea pityocampa
ATAAATTTAAAAAAATTGAGGAAAGCTTTAAACGAATAAATGATTTTTGAGACAGAGTTTTAATCTAAATGGGTTATTTATGTAAAATATTCGGACCATTATACTATATTTTGTTTACATATTCGCGTCATTTTATTAATATATATTCTATTATTATTTTCAATGGCATACTACCTTAATTCTATTTTCTAATTATTTTTTAATATAAAATATTTATTTTATAAAATATAACAATATTTATTTTTACAATTTTACATTGTAAGTAATTAATATACTGTGGTAATGAACTACGTTAATTTTTTTATTAAGTGTTCGATAGTTACCAATGTACTTAAACTAAAACTTAAACGCAAGTTATCGCTATGGTTGCGATCTATGCATAGGGTGAGCGCTGGGCTTGAGCCGCAGTCTTCGTTCGACTCACTCCGCCATTCGAGCTAGGTCACCGGCGTTATATACGCTCTTAAAGATTGCACATACTTCGTATACAGGATTAAAATAGCTATTGTTTTCTCCCCTAGTTGGTTCCACGAGAAGTGATTCAGTGACGGTGTTATTATACCGGTGCTGCATACTCTGTGTATATGTATTTAACATAATATACTCGTATATATCTTTTAACTTTCGTCGACTAGTCCATTCTAGTCCATGTGGGCGAACTATAACTCCAGTCAAAGCAAGGGAGCAGAGCCAGCAGAACCTAAATAGTCTATACTTAATAGTATAGACTACATTATTTAGGCTCTGCATAACAATTTTATATTTACGAGTAAAATGGTTAAATGTCAAATTGTGTAAATCAAAGATATTTAAAAAAAACTACTCAGATCGTCTAAATAAGGGCGTCTGAAACCAAATCCGTCGATGTTTGTTTATTTGTTTGTATGCTCGAGCTTCACGCAAAAACTAGTCGGTAAATTTTGGTTGAACTGTTACAGTCTTAAAAGTACTATTCTAACTTAAATACTGCGGTGTGTTTCATTAAAATCGGTCCAGTAAAATTGAAGATACAGTTTGATCCCTGTTTTAGTAGCCGCCGTTAAGTTACGAGAGCTCAAGTAAAAATAGTTTTTGATCATTCCTATGTAGCGGAAACCGACATTCACGCGGGCGGAGTCGCGCGCAAAAGCTACTAATTTATATAGATAGTTATTATATATAAATTTTATTTTATATATAATATATATAATAATACAATATAATAATATATAATATAATAATACAATAATATATAATATAATATAATATATATAAAATAAAATTATATATAGTAATAGTAGCTTATATATAAATTATTATATATAAGCTACTAATTTATATAGATAGAACACCTAATAGTTATAAGATTCTGAATTCAAATAACATATTCATTTATATACGTTTTTACCTATATAGATATAATTATATTTTTTTTCTCGGTCGCATATATTTTTATTTCTAACCTACTTGAAAATATACATTTCGTTACTAAAGTTACAAGGATTCTTATTGAACATAAGCTTCAGTCAAATTATACGAAAGAAAACTTTTAACAGTCAAATATTTTCCAACTTATTATACGCTGAACTACGTCTCGTTTTATCGAAACTTCTGAGTAAATACAACCACTTCGTAACTAATAACATTTGATTTAATAAGAATAATCCAAGTTTGGGCTCGTCCGCTGAATAAGTATAATGGTACTCGTAAAGATGAAATCAACTACCAAATAATCTCTGTGAATTGGGATTAGATCATACGAATGGGTCTAATTTATGATAGTTTCTACACAATCCTACCTGTGTGGTTGAAACGACAAATTATTGAATGAATTTTGCTAACTGGTTCTATCTCGGTCTTAACTAATAACGAATTTTACAGTTTGCAATATTCAAAATGAATTTTAAGAATACTTTCTTTAATATTATTCAATGTTCTTTATTATATAAACTGTTACATGCTTAAAACTGTAATTAAAAACGTCGTAGAAATCTCTAGAATTTAATCTGATCAAGCGAAAAATGACTGTCGTGACTTTTCGTGTGTTTTTACAAACAAGAGTAAAAGAAAAGTTTTTAGTAATGACTGGGCGTTAAAACGGTATATTTGGTACCGTTTTAACATAATCATAAGCCCGAGGAAGTCCACTGCTGGATACATGGGCTTCCTCCTTAAGAAGCAGGGTTTTACCATAATCTTCTTCTTGGGGGCTACCTATTACCCCAGTGCTTCCCTTAGCTGGTCGTCACAACATCCATGGGAAAAACCTTAGCTCAAAGCTTTGATCTTTTCAGTTCACACTAGGAAGCCATCGTTAATAATAAAAGCATTTGAAAAAAGCGATGAATTAGAACATTTGTGGAAATATTGTAGAAATAGAAAAAAAATGTCGAACATAAAAGATGTTACAAAGAGAAATTAATACTTTTATATTATGATCATTATCATGATCATCATTATGATAATCATCATCATCATCTCCAGCACCACCAGCACCACCACCAACGACTACTAAAAGAGGGATCAAGCTGTATCGTCAATTCTACTGAACCGATTTTGATGAAACATGCCTCAGTACTTAAGTCGGAATAGTATATTTAAGACTGTAACAGTTTAACTAAAATTTACCCGCTGATTTTTGCATAAAGCCCGAACAAACAGACAAACAAACATCGACGGATTTGGTTTCATAAGCCCTTAATTAGTCGATCTATTTGTTTTTTAAGTATCTATTATTTTTGAAAACTTGACATTTAACAATTTTATAATAGATAGCTTTTGTCCGAGGCTCCGCCCGCATGAATGTCGACTTTTTGCTACATGAGGAATCCCGATACAATCATAAATTTACATAAAAAGCATTAGAACCACTATTACTTAAGCTTTCGTATCCTTACGGCGGCTACTAAAACGGTAATCAAGCTGTATCTTCAATTCTACTGGAACGATTTTGATGAAACATTCTGCAGTATTTAAGTCGGAATAGTACTTTTAAGACTATAATAGTTAGAACAAAATCTACCTGCCGGTTTTTGCGTGAAGCCCGAATAAACAAACATCAACAGATTTGGTTTTAGAAGCCCTTAATTAGTCGATCTGAGTAGTTTGTTTTTAAATATCTTTAATTTTTGAAAATGTGACATTTAACAATTTTATAATAGTATAAAATATTACACTTAGGAAAATATACACAGCAAAACAACACAGCAAAACAACACAGCACTTAACTATCTCCGATATAAGGTTGTTTGACATAAGGTTGTTGACATAAGGCCCTTAATGAAGTGTACCCAAGGTTGGTGTTACAGGCCTAATATTATTCGCTAGGGAGAGTTGGAAGGTATTAGATCCATTTGAAATCTCGTAGTTACAAACATAGGCTTCAAAGTTTCAAAAAGTTATTAACTTTTCTCTTTGTATACAGTTAGTAAAACATACTAGCAAACAGATAATATTTATATATTATGATTATTTATTTTAATCTGATTAAAACTTAATTGTCGAATTCTGACTGCCAGAATATTGTTAAGCAAAATACTGTTCACACAATGTTGTCTGAAAGAGTACACCGTTTGCGGTAAGACTATGTACACGTTATTTAACTGTAATATAATAACTTACTAAAATGTATTAAACTAGTTTGCAATAAGTATATTCTTAATCCAGAGGCCCTCAAACTTTTTTGTCTTGTAAACGTTTAAATATACCTTATGATGTTTACCTTATAATGTTTTTCACTTTTGGGCAGACCCCCAAAGCGTAGTTAATATAGTTTTTTTTATAAATTTGTTAAATTTAAATGTGTTTTTGACAGTTGGCGTCGACCCCTTGCAGGTCATCGATGACCCCTGGGGGTCGATACAGACCACTTTGGGTATCAATATTCTAATCTATTCTATTCTAATATTTTTTTATAATCTAGTCATTTTTTTTTTGAAAAAAAAGTGTCCACAATATCATATTAATTCAAGCCTTATTATGAAGTCTACGATGAAGGCGGCATTTGTATTATAATGCAAAATACAAGACAAAATTAAAGTGTCCTTGTTTCAATTCATTTACACTCGAGACTTCCTCTAAAAACGATTGTTTGTTTTCGGCTTAAAGTGAACTTGAAGTATGATTTTGATTTAAAATTAACGTGTACCATATTCGTACAAATACGATGGCACAGACGTCCATTAATCGGAATGGGGTTTGGGCTACCGTCTACCACGCTAGTCTAGTGCGGGTTGGTAGACTTCACACGCCGATGCGCGGCATGCAAGTTTCCTTTGTTATTTAATCAAAATCAATTGCGATTTCCAATACGGTGGCCAAGCGTTTATTTATGGCTAGGTATTATATTATGGCAGATTCCGACTTTTTGAGGTGGAGTCCCATGTTCAGCAGTATAATTCCACGAGCTGACGACGATAATGAAGATTATATAAAAATTAAAAAAAAAATCTTATTGTTGTAGCGATTAAGTCAAGTGCACATTCCGAGTTACCAAACAGACATGTTATATGTTGGAGTTAATACCAATTAACTCCAACATATGAACCACCCAGTTGCCTACATTGTTATAAAGGCATGTGCTTTGCACAAGACTCGAACATAGAATTAGCACGACATTTCCATAATTATATGCACGCCCTATGCACTCGAAACAATGTAACTGAGATTGCGGACTATTTGCGATAATAACGATAAAGCTGTGTAATAATTTATGTTTAGCCATTGATCGTAAATTGGTTCTTAACTTAGTCTACGATACTATTTTACTCAATAATAAATTCCCGATTTTACCTCGAGTGCCTTTAATTCTCTTATGTATATAGTAGCTTTTGCCCGCGGCTCCACCCGCGTGATTGTCGGTTTTTTGCTACATGGGAACTGCCGATACCATCGTAAATTTATATAAAGTCTTAGAAATTTATATATTTATATTATTATATATTTATATTATTATATATTATAAATTTATATATTTATATTTCGTAAATTTATATAAAATTCGTGAGGCCCGAACAAACGAGCAAACAAACATCAATGGATTTGGTTTCAGAAGCCCTTAATTAAACGGTCTGAGTATTTCTTTTTTAAATATCTTTGATTTTTGAAAACTTGACATTTAACAATTTTATAATAGTATAGATAGATAAGATTATTCATAAACTTGTAAACATAGTTGTGGAAGTTGAATAAATGTTTATTTCTTTTTTTCATTCGAAACCCGACAATAAAATATAGCTGAATCATGATCACATTCGACAATAGATTGATAGTATTTAGAATCTCGACTTTTTGATTGTAATTTCCTTTACCATTCGGTTACATCCAATCGTGTATATGCAGTTTTATACCAATAGTATTCTTTCTCTTGGGGAATGTTTTAGGGAGTAAGCTGAGCAGAAGCACTCGAGAAGTTCGGTGTTTGAAGTCTTCCGTCTTCCGTATAAATACGGATGTGAACTATCACGGAGTTTTCCGTCAATACGAATTTGACTACCCACAAGACGCACCTGCGGTTTTACGGCTAGACAGATTCTATGTAGTGCGTAAGTATATTATTTATTTATTTATACTTTATATATACAATATTAAAGGCAGACTTAATGCCTTAGGCATTTTCCACTAGCCTACCTTAGGGTAGTGCAGAGATAAAAAAGTAGGTGCATTCACAGACGAAACTAAAATGTGAGATGAGATGAGAGAACAAAACAGTTATTACATACTAATACACACATAAGAATAAAATAAAATAATATATAAAAAACTCAAATATAATAATAAACTCTACTATTACAACATATTTAAAAACAAAAAAAAACAAGATTATGATGATTCTGCTAATTCTTGCAAAAGCAGTTCGAGGACATTTTTCTTCGAAGAAAACGAACGAATCACATGTAGCTCATACCCTGCCCCCCTAGCCAAGTTGACATTCGACAATCGTTATCGCTAATAGAAACGAAAAAATGTATTGGAATGACCTTTCTATTCGATAAATCACGTGTGACTTGGCGATTAGAAGTGTCATTCCAATACATTTTATTCGTTTCTATTAGCGATAACGATTGTCAAATGTCAACTTGGCTAGGGAGGCTGATTACGGTAGAAAGGTCAATCCAAAAAGGACCGATTGAACAATAAAAGAAGAATTAACAAGACTGGAACTATGAGAAGGGCATAAGAGAATTAAATTATTGGAGGAAAGTTTTATCATGAACAGAACAAAGTAATAATTATGTAGTAGCAGATAAAACTATGTATTTGAGAAGTGAGATGGTAATATTTCATTCTGGGTAAGCGGTAAGAGATGGAGTAATGTAATTATTCTTCCATTCTCATGCAACATGAGTGATTCACATTATTGGTTAAACGTGACTTCTAAATCATTCCTTTTCCTTTCCTCGCCATCAAGCCGCGGGTACGCAATGAGGAACTTCTGAATCACTTTGAACCTCATAAAATGGCGGCGTCGTGATTCGCCACCCGACGCGTCTCGTTGCCCACGGGGGCGAACTGTGGGCTGCGGATATCTACTTTGCTATATTGGATGATCGTGGCAGGTGGAAAGAAGTGGTCTCTGCTTACCCCAATGGGAAAGAGGCGTGACTGTATGTATGTAGTATATACTGTGGTCTCTGCCAACCCTTATGGGATATTGGCGTGAGTATATGTATGTATGTGACTTATAAAATATATACTGTATACAAATTTCAACGAGATTTCACTTAATCCTAAATAACATCGCATATTAATACTATTAATTCTATGACACGAACACGGAGATATTCTTAATCTGGGTGCCATGTATGTAAATTGTTTATACGTTCTTGTGAATAGTCGTTATATTAGAATTTTGTTTTCGGAATACAAGCTTGTATATTTACTCTTGCTAAGATCACTAGGTATCGTTAAACGCGCCCTGACCATGATAGGGGCAGAACTCATGCCAACAACAACCTTTGTTCACTATGAAGGTCGGCCTGCGAACGGGGAGAATGGCATCTCATCATTCGATCATTAGCAGGCTCGTGTAAGCGGCGTACTAACGTTCTGTGCGCCCCTAAGAGAAGGAGGCGTAGAGCAAGGAGAATAGGTCCGCAGGAGAATATGCCAAAGACGGTCTATGGTCCGGTAATGAATGCTCGTGCGACTCCCACGGTTGGGCAACAGAGTTCAAGAAGGATGTCGTGTGGTTCTTAGTGGGAGCAAAGCCCGGTTATGTCGTGACCTCGATATAGCGATCTGCATTCAGGTATTTTCCACACGTACAAAAAGAACACGAGCGGTCTTTTGTATTGAGCTATGTGTGCCGATCTTGTATACAATTCAATTTTATATTTACAGTTTTATATTTGCAATAAAGGCTTGTATACTCTTGCTAGTATCACTAGGTGAATCTTCTGTATTGAGATATGTTTGTGCGCTGAACTTTTATGCATTTTAATTTTTGTATTTTAATTTTGTATTTGTTCATTAATGTATGTTTTTTGTATGTTTGTAATGTTTCAATTTTATGTTTTAATTTTTTTTTTTCAATTTTGTGTTCGGAATGCAATCTTGTATGGTTGTATACTTTTGCTAAGATCACTAGGTAAGACATTTATATTGAACCATGTCTGTGCGCCAATCTTTTGCGCATTTTAATTTAGTATTTTTATTTATGTTTTAAATTTTGTATTCGTAATGCAGGCTTATAATTCACTCTTGTTAGAATCACTATATAATTAACTGTGTTTTTTTGCATTGTTTTATGCTAATCTTTTATATAGTCACACAAGCGAAAACGCGTATACTCACTATTTATGCGTGTATACTTCCGTTTATATAAATATATGATGTATAATCAATGCTCGTGTACGAAATTTAATTTATTATCTATTGGAATGCAAAATCAAACGATGGTTGAGGTACATGAGGAAGTAAGTATACAGGTAAACGCATTTATAAAATCACCCATTAAGAAATCCAGTAAATAAGATTATTTGGAATAATATTTGTAACAACAAGGGTCCCCGCAACAATTCCACATTCTCGAACACAGTCGTGTATAAAGCCGAAGAAAGCCAAGAATAATTTCTCGTCGCATTTGTGTACTACGACCAGAATAGCAATCGGGTTTTAGGTTTTCCGCGCACATAATACTTGCGACACTCAGTTCTGCTACAATGGACGGCTCACTCATTCTGTGACAAAATTTCTAGAAGTCTAATTATTATTATTATTAGAACAGTAGGGAGGAAAGCGGATAGTTGTTTGTTGTTAATGAAGAATATATGGGAGAATGTAAAGAAGAATTTTAAAACTCTTCAACTTCTGAACAATGTTTGACGTCTGATATTTATAGATGAGGGAGGGAGATATAGGATATTGACAATGTATAGTCTAGCTTGACACATTCAGCAATTTACTTCAAGGTGACGTGAAATAATTAATTTTCTAAATTAAACTTGATTTTCTAATATATTTATTTTGTGGTAGTATAAATAATAAAGAATTGATCAATAAAATAAAATAAAATCTATATTTATCTATATACTATTATAAAAATGTTAACCCTCAACTTGTAAACCGGAGTCGTTTTCGTCCAGCTCAAAATTTCTTCTCGAAATTTCTCGAAGGACAGCGACTCCAGCGCCACTTGAGTGGTACTAAAAAATTCAAGGTATTTAAAAACAAACTACTTAGATTGTCTAATTAAGAGCTTCTGAAACCAAATCCGTCGATGTTTGTTTGTTTGTTCGAGCTTCACGCAAAAACCAGCGAGTAGATTTTGACTAAACTATTACAGTCTTAAAGGTTTGGTTAAACTATTTCGATTTAAATACTGCAGCAGGTTTCATCAAATTGTAAATCAAAGATATTTAAACAAACTACACAGGTTGATTAATTAAGGGCTTCTGAAACCAAATCTGTCGATGTTTGTTTATTTGTTTGTTCGAGCTTCACGTAAAAACCAGCAGGTAGATATTGGTCAAGCTATTACAGTTTTTAAGGCACTATTCTGACTTAAATACTGCAGCATGTTTCATCAAAATCGGTACAGTAGAATTGAAGATACAGCTCAATCCCTGTTTTAGTAGTCACCGTTAAGGTACAAGAGGTCAAGTAAAAGTGGTTCCTATGTTTTTTATATAAATCTATGATTGTGTCGGGATTTCCCATGTAGCGTAAAACCGATATTTACGCGGGTGGAGCCGCGGGTTAAGGCTAGTAATAAAATAAAAAGCTGCTTGACAGCAATGACCCTGTGACTGATGAGCACTAAACATAAGCAAGTGAGAAAGGGCCGAAGCGAGACTGTAATTGATTATTTCGTAATGAACACGCAAACAAAAATTGCTTGTGTCGCATCGCATCTCACTGAAGTGTAACGTGTGCTGGGGCTTAGTTGAATGCACGACTTGTTCCAATTTGAATGGACTAGTTTCACATGAAGTAATGGGACCTTATATTAGAGTTTATCGAATTATCGGAACCGTAACAGTTTTCTGCGACGGAATCGAATGAGACAGCCTTGTATTGTGCCTCTTACGCATCAACAAATTAATATGATTGACGTAATTTTTTGTGAGTTCATAAGTTGGAAGACTGAACATATATACATACAGTCACATCTTTAACCCCGGCTCTCCGGCGTGGAATTGAACCCTGGTCTCCTGTATGACAGATGGAGATACTGTGGTCTATACTACCGAAGAATTGGGATAGGCAGAGACCACTTCTTTCCACTTGCTACACGAGACGTGTCGAGTGGCGAACAACGACACACCATTTTATAGGGTTCAAAAGTGTTAAAATTCCTCACTGTATTCCCACGGCTTAGTGGAGAGGAAAGGACAGAGGGATGAGGTAGGAAAGGTGTATTGAGGAAGAAATATGGAATTTGGGAAAATGGATTTTATAGCATCTACAGCCAGATATGGAGTGAAGCTATTATTGTGTTAATGTCAAACAACAATTATCGTCTAGTTAAATAACAAATAACAACAACAATATATAGCAAATAACAGTAACAATTGCCAGTTCACACAAGGAACGATCCTTTATCTCATAAAAAGGTACCGTATTCGGTACATTATATCTACATAAGCGTAGTCGACACCCGACTAGGTGGACCGATGGCCTGGTGAAATTCGCAGGCAGGCAGCTCATATCCGATCAATGTGTCGATGATTAGAAGAGACCTATGTCATGCAGTGGACTGATATGATGATGATGATATTAATAGAAACTGTACCTTTTTATGAGCTTTTTATACGCATAATAATGCGTAGTGAGCGGATCCGCAAGACAAGCTTATAGGTTATAAATCATCTTCACCACAAACCCGAGTAATACTGCGCTATAACATTTTGTTTCATATGATTGCACTTCGCTCAGAACGAACGCTCGTTCCCTGGCGTCGATTCAATTACCTCCTCTCGCCGGGATTTCAATGGACACCTTATTTTATTCATTCATTTGCTCTTCCCCGCACATTTTGAGCAGCCGAGCCACATTATTTTTCTAATGAAAAGTTTAAACGTCGGCAGGTATCTGACCTATGCATCTCAAGATTATACGATTTAAAAACGTTATAAATTGATGATTGTCTAAATTCCTTAATTTAATATTTCAAGTCTCAGACTGGGGTGATGCTAACCCTGTGAGTTGTAACGCCGCCAAAACGCAAGCTTGTCTTTTTTCAACTAAAAAAAGTCCGTTCACCTTGGCTTCTACATTTCGGGATGTATCCTTAGAATATAGCAGCCGCCTTCAGTTGCTACGAATGAAGATTTCACCTGACCTCAACTTTGGGAGGTTCATTGAGTCCAGGGCCAAATTAGTTGCCGAAAAGATGGGAACTTTAGCTAAAGTCCGATGGTATTACACACCGGGTCCTCTGCTTATGCTGTATAAAGCGTAAGTCCGGTCGTGTATGGAATACTGCTGCCAGTTATGGGTTGAAGGTGGGAAATACCACGAAGAAGCCCTGGACTCTGTGGAGAGGCATGCAATGAGGATTATTGGGGACCCTTCGCTGGTTGAGACTAATCTAGAAAGCCTTGAGCACAGGCACAAGGTAGTCATCCTTTCAGTGTTCTAGAGGATACATTTTGGAGAGTGGACGCAGGAATTACACAATTTAATTCCTCCATCTGCCTTTCATCATTAGACTAATAGGCACACGGCGGACTATCAACCCTACCCCGTATACATCCCCACAACTCTTACGAAGTGATTTGCTTCTATTTTCATAATACGTGCAGCGAAAAATTATAATGTGTCTTTAAGATAAAAGTGAATAGGTTTTTATGAAGCTAGTACGTTCTACCACCCTATGTGACATCGCCACTTACCATCAGGTGGGATTGCTGTCAAGTACACAATATAATATAATATAGACACAATACAATATTGACTTCATGTGACGTCGAAAACATCTCTCAAGCATGTAAATAGACTCACGATATTTTCCTTCATCGTTTGTAGCCAAATATAATTAATTATTAAATTATTAAAACGCATATAATTCCAAAAAGTCTTGAATTCAGACTCGAAATGCAAAATTATTCTAAAGTATAGGTATAGAATTCAATTACATTACTTTATCATTTTTTTTAAATTCATCAGAAGTGAACTAATTGAAAATTCTTATTTAAAAAATACAAATTCTTATTTAAAAATTATTATACTATACCATTTACTACCATTATTACTACAGAACAATAATTATTATTAGTATTACTTATATTACCACCATTAATCCTCATAGATTAAAAAGGCAATAAAATTACCGAGTTTATTATGTTTGTTTAAATTTATGTATTTTGATAAAATCATCATCATCGTCGTCATCAACTCTTAAAAGTCCACTGCTATTCATGGGTCACCGCCTTAAAAAGGAGGGACTTCTCATAACCTTAAATTGATAAAATAATAATAATGACCGTGATTAAAGTCAGCTGGGAATATATAGATATATATGATATTGAATTGGTTTATAATTAAGTTTAAAAAGCACATGTATTTGACTATGTATTCGTATGGCCCTTGCATTGAGATAAAATATATATAAGCTAGCTTTTTCCCGCAGCTCCAGCCGCATGAATGTCAGTTTTCTGCTACATGGGAAATCCCAAAACAATCATAGATTAACATAAAACTAGAAAAATTAAATTAACATAAAAACTTGCCTTAGAACTACTTTTACTTGAGCTCTCATACCTTAACAGACGCTACTAAAACAGGTTCCAACCAAATTTTTAATTTTCCAAGATCGATTTTCACGAAACATACCGCAGTATTTAAGTCAGAATAGTTCCTTTAAGAATGTAATAGCCTGTAAAAGAATGTAATAGTAAATGTAGTAGTGAATGTAATTGTAATAGTTGCCAAAATCTACCAGTTGGTTTTTGCGCGAAGCTCGAACAAAAAAGCAAACAAACAAACATCAACGAATTTAGAAGCCCTTAGTCGATCTGAGTAGTTTTTTTTTTAAATATCTTCGATTTATAAAATTTTACATTTAACAATATTATAATAGAATAGATAATATAATAATATGAACGCATTTTTTCCACACACAGATCTAGCCCTGAATTAGGATTCCCTGTATGTTGAGTACTAGAAAACGATATACTTATATAGATAAATGCTACTACATAGTCGGTTAATAAATAAATAAATATCCATGAATTGTGTATAAATATCGTGCTCGACACATTTCGATTTACGATCGAAGATCGCGAATCGATTCCGGTCCCGTACTCCTGAGTTATTTCTAATTCATGTACAGTCTACATTGTAGACACCAATGTATTCAACGGAGAAGGAAAATTTCGCGAAGAAACCTGCATGCCTACATGGGTGTGTGAAGTCGACCAATCCGCACTAGGCTAGCGTGGTAGACTACGGTCTAATCCTCTTCCTGTTCTGGGGGGGTCCGTGCCCCGGTAGAGTGGACGAATATGGATATGATTGGGGATGATGATCATAATAATGTTGATGATTCGTGTTCATCATAAAAAGTTCGTCCCTACTAGGATTCGAACTCGTCCCAAATTGGCACAGAAAGCAGGGTCACTGGCACTAAAGCAATCAGTCGTCAAAACCTCTTGGTCTAATGGTGTAAATGACGTACATGTACATTTCTTACCCATTCAAGGCATTTCTTACCCATTCAAAGCAAAAGCCTAAAGGGGCATGACAACTATCTCGGATTACCCCGTAAAGTAGGCAAGTGAATTAGATCCTTAAGGCAATGGCTGCTCATTGTGGATTTGTTAGTCCAATTAATTTGGAGGTATAATACAATTTAGTAATTGTATAGAACTAATTTATATATGTTATTTATTCATATTTTCTTTTTTATTTATTTTGTATGTATGTAACATATCTATGTATTTTATATATACGTAGTATATTGTTAATAAAAAATTATAGCGATGATTATAACCCATGATGACGGTGATGATTACGTCACCAACTATAGGTTTGAAATGTGGCAGTAGTGGCAGTATCGGAAAAGGGAAGATCTTTCGACCAGACGAGTGTTATGTTTGGCGGGGCCTGCCACTGCCCCGACGGTAGATCTCGGGACGTTGTATATACGCTAAGTTGCTATTAAACTTCATGCGCGTGATTCAGACTTCTAATGAAGTTACTTTAGTACTGCGCCATCTGTCGAAGATGTGTTGTACTATATAGTATAGTAGGTCGCCACAAAATCTAAATCTATGTTGTACATTTCAGTGATACGTCACTTATTTCCCATTCGCTTAAAGGTTTGTTGTTAGTTAGGGAACTCAATTTTGAGTTGAAGTAGCCTTTGTATATCGTCTTTTTTTACTTTGTGTGTACAATAAAGTGTTAATTATTAAGAACTATATGGAAAATGTATTCCATTCAAGTATTTTTTTATATTCTGATGGAACAGAAATATCAAAGTTCTCTGAAAATTGACAGAGAACGCTATTGAATACTAAATGGTTTTATGATTCGATTATTTTCTCTATTGAAGAGGGTACGGTATTTAAAAAATAATGTTTGTGATTCCTTCTCGGTCGGTGAAATATATTGTTCAAAGTACTTTATATGTTGAGCATAATTTGAAAAGATACTACATTTCTTCTTCGTGACAATTTGAAAATGTATGTATATTTTCAACAAAGAAATGATATATCACCTCCAAACCCGCTGTGTGTGTGTGCGTATATGTATTTATGATTGCGTGCGTGCGTGCGAGGATACGTTCGTGTGTGCGTGCGTGTGTGTGTGTGCGTGTGTGTGTGCGCGCGTGTATGTGGGTGTGTGTGTTTGCGTGTGTGTGTGTGAGCGCGTGTTTGTATGTGTGTGTACGTGAATGAGTAACATGCGTGCTCATAAACCTCGTAAGCCTGATTTTATACATTTTTGCAACTTTTAGGTAACAAATTAAATAAATTGAAGTGTTTAGAAAGACATTTCTCACAAAAAAAACACGTTTTATATCACCTGTAATAAAAAGCTTTAACACGTCTCGAAGATTTAATAAAATAATTTGGAGCAAAATTTATTTAATCGTACCAATTTTCACATTCATTTACCCTTGCCTTCGGTTTTTTCCAAAGAGTAAAGTAAATTGGTTTATATTGCTTTTTCCTTTATACGTTAAAAATGGATAATTCGATTTTGTCTCAGACACCCTTAAAATTGAATTTTCTGTATTGATTGAGTTCTACTATTTCATTTTTTGGGTAATAATAACTGATGCTCGTGACTTTGTCTGCCTGGTTTACTATGTTATCAATGGATTCCATTTACAAACAAAAAGACACGCTAGATGCGTAGTGCTCATGAAAGTCCTAGTTTAGTATAACTATAAATATCATGAAATTTTCTTTCTATTTAAGGACCAAATATCTAAGTAATAAAACTAAAAAAACCCATCCAGTAGTTTTTAAAAGAATTTCTATCATTTATTTTATTTAGTGAGTTTCGCTGTCGGATCCGCCCGAGCAAATGTCGATTTTCACGCTAAATGAAAAATTCAGGAAATAGAGACTTACAAAAAAAAACTCCAAGAACAATTTTTACTTGAACTTTCGTCCCGTAATGGCGGCTACTTAATCGGAGATCAAGCTGTATTTTTAGTCCTACATGACCGATTTTGATGAAACTTGGTATAGTATTTATGTTGAAATAGTACTTTTGAGACTGCGATAGTGTGATCAACATATATCAATATATATCATCGACGCGAGCAAAGCCGCGGTTAAAATCTAGTAATAGATATATCTAAGTTGAAAACTCTGTGCCTACATTACAGAAGTCTCATAGCGTTGAAGAAAAAAAGAAAGTGAGAAGTGCTTCAACTTTATTATCTGTGCTGATGCTTTGTAATATCGTCACTCAACAGTGCTCCGGATGCTGTCGTGTTCCGATCAGATAACAAGCTATGTTCCCACAGTAATTGAGACAAGGAACAATATATCTTTGGCGACCTATTCCGCCACATAGTATCACGCATACTCAACATGGCGCAGCTCTTGAATGACGAAATTAACATAGAAGTATGAATCGCGCTGATGAATTTTGATAGCGATCTGATAGTTTTCGGTTTGATCTGGTCTGACAGTTGGCGTTGTTAACAGGCCCCACCAGACATAACACCCGTCTGGTCGGAAGAGCTTTCCTTTTCGATACTGCCACTTCTGCCACACTTCAACCTATAGAGAGTGCTGGTGAGATCTTGATGTGATCATTAACGTTTTCATCAACTTTATCGTTGGTCATTCATCCCGTTATTTAACTATCTCTGATCTTTTATAAGAGTCCATAAGCATCAGTAACCGCTTATCATTGGATAGGTTGCATGCTCTATTGGAACATTGAGTTACATGACACAAAATATTTCACCATCTCCTCCCAGGAAACTGCAATAACCAACTATTGACTCATTATGAGCCGTACAATAACTGGACGACTTGGATTTTACTATTATCATCAACGACTATTTAGTTTAGTGGCAGTGACACTGCTTTCTATGCCAATTGATCCCGGGTTCAATTCCTGGTAGGGAGAAACTTCGCGTGAAGAGCGCGAATATTTGTACCAGAGTCATGGATGTTTATCTATATATGTATTAGCATTTATCTATATAAGTAAGTATATTCTTGTCTAGTACCCAAGACACAGGGTCTCTTAATTTGGGGCTAGAACAATGTGTGTGGCAAAAACATGTGTTTATAATATTATATATTAATAGCTTTTGATCGCGAATTTGCTCGCGAGAATGTCGGTTTTCCGCTACATGAGAAATACCGAAAAATAGATTTACATAAAAAGCCTAAAAACTACTTTTACTTGAGCTCTCGTATCTCAAGGACGGCCTTTCTACTGGACCGATTTTTATGAAACATGCTGCAGTATTTAAGTCAGAATAATACCTTTAAGACTAATAAGACCAATAATTTGACCAAAATATACCTACCGTTTTTAGCGTTAAGCTCGAACAAACAAACAAACATCGATAGATCTGGATTCAAAACCCCTTAATTAGTCGATCTGATTAGTTTTTTTTTTAATATCTATGATTTACAAAATTTGTCATTTAATGATTTTATACGAGTATATATTATTATCCTGATTTATTATCCTCATCATCATCATTATCAACCTTAAAATTTATTGTTTCACCATAAGGCACGGGTTTCCTCCCAGAAATAAAGGGCTTAGTCACGTTGACATAACGCGGATTGGTAGACTTCACACGTCCTCGAGAAAGTAGCTATGGCATGTAGATTCCCTCAAAGTCTTTTCTTAGTTCTCGAATTCGAATTCCAAGTACGCACCTCTGACTTTACAAAATCGTGTGCGTATTAATAACTAATTATCATTCGCTTCAAAGGGTGGAGGAAAACATCAGGCCTGAGAGATTTTCTCGACGGCAGACATCATGCCAAACCGCATTAGACCAGGGTGGTAGATCTAACTTATCTCATTCTGAGAGAAAACCGAGCGCTGTAGTTTATAGTAGATGGGTTAGTATTGACGAACCTACCAAAAACAAGGAAGGTACTACATCCAGAAAAGAAATTTAGATAATTATGATAACCGGTTGGTAAAATGAAAATACGTATAGGTGGATATAGGAGACACAAATCCGCTCGGTGTGGAGATCATTGAAGGAGTTCTATGTCCAGCAGTGGACGTCGATGTAACCTAGGATGATAAAACTTACTAGCTTAATAGAAACCTATTCACTCTTGTCTTAAAGACACCTACATTATAATCGGGCAGAAATACTAACGCAGGAAGACTATTCCAGTCTTTGGTTGCACGTATTATGAACGTAGAAGCAAATCGCTTCGTACGAGTAGCAGAGATGTACGAGTTAGAGGTGATAGCCCGCCTGCGCCTAGTAGTCCGATGGAGGAATTAAACTGTGTAATTCCTGCGTACAATCTCCACAATATAACCTACGGGACACTGAAAGATTGGCTGGTAGGTTGGTCTCAATCAGGGAAAGGTCACCAATAAGTCTCATTGCACGCCTCTCCACAGAGCCCAAGGCTGCCGGGTGCCATTTTCCGGCTCCAGCCCATATTTGCTTTCACTGGATACACACCCTTACACTTGTTCCGTATCCGTCGCATTTTTCTCAATGCGTGATTAATGTTAGAACGGAGCGAACACGGTAAACGGTCGGTAAGAGTGGGGCGGGGTTCGGGCACCCGTCTGCGCCGCGTTTACCTCCAGTTACGATCTACCACGCCATGACAATTTATGTGAAATCAATGGAACGCACGCCACAAATGTACGGGAAAAATGTTATTAAACCGACTCAAAAAAGTGTTCAGTAATTCAATATTTTTGTCGTTTTCTTTTTATCTGTGCTGGTGCTGTTTTTGTAAATATGCGAACTACTTAACGTTTAATAATGTAACTGATACTGCTAAAGAAACTGCCGTCATGTGAATCCTAATATTATAAATGCGATTGTTAGATTTTTTTTTATTTTTACTACATTTTTAATTTTTACTACTTTCACGCCTTAATTACTCAACCGATCATCGTGTAATTTTTGTATACACATTATCACACAGGCACTCTGCTCAACTCTCTGAAATTTTGTACACACATTAACATATGATACCTTTTATCCCAAAAAAAACTGTTCCCGGGGTATTGAAAAAAATCTGTTATCAACGGTCTCTGACATATATTTAAGGTGATCAATGTGAGTGAAGCTGCAGAGAAAAACTAGTAAAAGCATAAATTAATTTCATCACCATTACCTACACTATAATCAACGCGTGAGAGTCCACTGCTGGACATAGTCTTTCTCCTTAAAATTCATAATCTCCACGCTCAGCCGGCGATCTCAAGAGAGATCGCAGTAAATTTTGATTGAATAAAAGGATAAGGCTGCCATCCATTATCCACATACGTTTTTTTTTGCTGAATTTATAAAAACAAATAACATATGAATTCAAAAATAGTACATCCGAAGAGTTCTTTATTCAAAATTAAAAAAAAAAATTATTATCGGTAACTTGACCGGTAATAAAATTGACCAATTCTAAAAACTTTCAGTGTGGCTCTCGTATAACGTATTCAGTAATGTATTCGTCTAATATTTTATGCTTAATAATCTCACTGACTGTATAATTTGTGAATTCGTTGTCATCCGCTCAGGCGCGAGTTCCTTGTTTTTGAAACATGGCTCGCGCATAATTTAAACTGTGGAACCGAACAGGATGACGCGTTTATTATGGTAAACGACCATTTGGGAGAATATTAACTAGTTTAGATTTTTTAGGAAACTCACGCCATTTTATCTATAGACGGGCAAAGATTTTTCAAATCGAGATATTAATCGGCTATATTTCTTTGCGATTATATGGAACTAACTTAATACCGCGGCTTCGCCCGCGTGAATATCAGTTTTCCGTTACGTGGGAATTCCCGAAACAATCATAAATTTATATAAAACTAACCTTTGTTCGCGGCTCCACCCGTGCGAATATCGATTTTCCGCTGCATGAGAAATCTCGAAACAATCATAGATTTATATAAAAAGTAAAAAATAAACTACATTTACTTGAGCTCTCATACCTTAACCGTGGCTACCAAAAGAGGGCTCAAGCTGTATCTTTAATTCTACTAGACCGATTTTGATGAAACATGCCGCAGTATTCATAAACTAGCTGTATACAGGTGTATTATCTAAAAAAAATTCAATTAAGTTTATATTAATTAACATTCCAATACATTCCTATCAGTACATGCTCGATGAATTAATACCGTGTTAAGAAAATGGAGCGAGGCAAGTGTTTATCTATTAACGTTCAGCTGAATACGTATTATAATTATTGTACAATGCCTTTACCTTAATACTATTTCGAGAGAGGCATTAGTAGTGTATTTATTTTGATATGTTTTATTTCAAACATAATACAGTATGTGCACTGATATTCCATACATAGGTATAATTAAAATGCACACAGCTATTATCGAATATTAATATACATATTTTTTTAAACACGTACAAAAAAGTTAGGTCGGGGAGTATTTAGTCTTTTAGTCTGTTCGGCAAATAGACTTAAGTATACGGGTAAGCGACCCCGGCCTCCCGAGCTACTACTGTCTCTTCCTATTTCTTCCGAAATAGTAGTATCCTATATCCTATAATCCTTTTCCCAAATTCTATACTATACACCTTTCCTACCTCAACCTCTTTCCTTTCCTTCATTTTTGTGGGAACGCAATGAGGCTTTTTAATGCCTTGATAATAATTATAATTAATTATAATTTAATTATAATTAATAATTTGAACCTTAAAATGGCGGCATCGTGGTTCGCTACCCGACATGTCTCGTTGCCCGCGGGGGCGAAATGTGGGCTGCGGATAGCCATTCTGCTACATTCAACGATTGTATCAGGTGGAAGGAAGTGGTCTCTGCCGACCCCAATGGGAAAGAGGCGTGACTGTATGTATGTAGTATAGTACTATAGTCTCTGCCTACCCTTATGGGATATCGGCGTGAGTGTATGTATGTATGTATATTGTTCAAATTCGTCGATAATAGCCCCCAGTTCAAAATGATGAATTAACTTAATGGTGAGGAAAGGAAAAAGGATGAGGTAGGAAAGCTGTATTGCGCAAGGAATATGGAATTTTGGAATATGATTATAGAATATAGGATACTACTATCTCGGAAGGAGTAGGAAGAGACAGTAGTAGCTCGGAAGGCCGGGGTCACTTACTCGTATAATTAAGTTTATTTGCCGGACAGGGTAAAAGACTAAGTACTCCCTGAACTTGAACAATATGTTGGTGGAATTTTTACTTGATCTACTGACATTAACTGCACCTATTACTAAGAAAAAATAAAATAAGATACAGCTAAATCATGTCGGAGACGTTTTTGCATTTGTAGTAATGTACGGTCAGTAGATAAATAAACAAACACTTTTTATATATTTTTTTACAGGTAAGTACTTAATTTTGCTATTACACATATTAAACGTAATTTAATATGCATAACTCATTTATAACGCTACGCTATATATATATATATATATATATATATATATATATATATATATATA
>WUAW01023116.1:14388-24602 GCA_017165845.1 Thaumetopoea pityocampa
GATTTAAACTTCACCGTCATCACTTGGAGAGTTGGCGATCTACCACTGTGCACTTCTCGCGCAATTTCTTTCCGCGCACCACCATCCTGTGTAATGAGCTCCCAGCGGTGGTTTTCTCAAGCGGATACGACTTGAGGACATTCAAGAAACGAGCTTACACTTTCCTTTAAGACCAGCAATGCACCTGCGATGCCTCCGGTGTGGAGTNCTCCGGTGTGGAGCCTTGGCGGCGGTGATCGCTTACCGTCAAGTAAACCATTTGCCTCCCCTTGTATAAAAAAACGCAAGACTTTTCTCTACTCTTGTACGAGGAACAGAGTTATAACAGACAACCCTGGTTTGTAGCTCAGTCAGTAGGTGCCGCGGAGCGTGTCTGTGGGAGCGACCGGCCAAACAATGATACTTGGAATGTGATACGAAAAAATTCGTGCGAGAGAGAGACGGCTAAATGAAAGAGAAGGGAGTGTGCACTGAGCGCGCTTCCGCTGGGAACCAAGGGTCCGGTGACGCGCTCACCTGTGGCTCGAGCTCGGGGTCAACTCCTCATGTATAAAATACTAGCTTTTGCCCGCGGCTCCGCCCGCGTGAATGTCGGTTTTCCGCTACATGGAAAATCCCGAAACGATCATAGATTTATTTAAAACGCATTATAACCACCTTTACTTGAGCTCTCGTACATTAGCGACGGCTACTAAAACAGGGATCAAGCTGTATCTTCAATCCTACTGGACCGATTTTGATGAAACGTGCCGCAGTATTTAATCGGAATAGTACCTTTAAGACTGTAATAGTTTAACTAAAATATACCAGCTGGTTTTTGCGTGAAGTTCGAACAAACAAACAAATATCGACGGATTTAGTTTCAATAGTAGTTGCGATCTGAGTAGCTTTTTTTTAAATATGTTTGCTTTACAAAATTTGACATTTAACAATTTTATAATAGTAGAGATAACGCAAAATAATATGTAATGTATAATAGTATAGATGCAGCCAAGAACTAAAATAGTCTTCCCGCGCCAGTATTTCCATCCGATTATAATGTGGGTGTCTTTGAGACAAGAGTGAACAGGTTTTTATTAAGCTAGTACGTTTTACCACCCGAGGTTACATCGCCGCTTACCATCAGGTGGGACTGTAGTCAAGTACTAGTTTAAATTATGTTCCAAAAAAAAATCCAGACAAGCATCACTCGACTAAATTCCATTAAAGAAACATTCCTTTAGAAAATTATATACCTATCTAGTCAAATCTTTCGCAGAACTACTAGACTGGTGAACATGTTTTCAGAAAATTATTGAAATTTTAAGACAAAATATAACTGAATATAACTGAACTAACTGTATTTTTCAATGTAATTATCTAATCTAATTCATTTACTGGAATAGAGTTTTGAAAGTTGCCAAATTCACTTGCGAAAAATTTTGATCATAGATACAATACAATCACGCCCTTTTCCCTAGATCTCCGGCGGGGAATCGAACCCCGGTCTCCCGCGTGATCAGCATAGATACTGAGCAACATAATTTATACTTACTTTAAAGTTTGATCATGAGTATCAAAAAGACTTTACAGCGAGTATGACCTCCAAATCTCTTGTTTACAGATGGTTGTGTTGGGATTAAATTCAACCCACCAGTGTGCTACTGCAGAATAAGACAGAGAGTTGTATCTTAATGCCGTCTGCGGTTCTTCATAATCACATAAACATTTTCAAACATAAATATTTAAAAACAGCACGAAGTTTATTTACTACATTTGAAATTCAAAAAAAAATAGAATGAACTCTTAATCGACGAAAGTGTATGAAAAAACGTATGGATGTGGATGATGGATGAGACAGGTGTGTCAGGATCGTAGTATGTGGCAAACTGTGGTCTCTGCCTACCTTTATAGGGTACCGGCGTGAGTGTATGTATGTATGTATATATGTAGAGTGTGTTCCTATAATCTAATGTAAGATATTCGATTCCAGAAACTTATTGATCAATCGAGTCAACTAGATAATACGATCTATCTTAGAGTTAAGTACATAGTCATTTTTTAACACCTTTTTCATTTCTCATCAAATCATAGAGAAATGCTGCATATATATGTAAAACTTATACGAAAATATATCATTTTAACTTTTATTCTCTAAGTTGGTAGCATTGTATTAACGAAGAACTCCACAAATGTCAACTGTCGAGAACAATGCCCACCAGATATGGCTGACTTTTAACCTGAAATAAAATTTGACTACCGAGGAAAGCGTTTTGAATCAATTGAAAGGAAATCCGCTGAAGAAGCTAAGGACTATTCTTCAAACAACCTACGAAAAATGTATGGAGAACTGGGTTGAGCACTACGGTAGTTGCAATACAAGCAACAGTGCCTGCTTTAAAAGCAATTAAATATATCATTTTTTTTTCAATTTTCCGGATCTTTACTACACTGGATACAATTAGTATGACTAACATACAATTATAATAGTATGTACGTATGTATTATACTTTAATGAAAACTCGGAAATAGAATAATACATAGGAATATGACTAACCTTTGAATACCGTTCATTGTTAAAATAATAGTGAAACTAACAATAAATTGTTCTGAGTTGAAACATTGACCGTATGTAACTAATTCTCTAACCCTTTAACTAGAGCTGTCCAAAACACCACATCAGTTGATTTGCTAACAAACCAATAAACACATTTTGGCATTTGTAATATTACAACAGAGATTATTAAATCCGATAACAGCAGCACGACATGTGGAAATTGTGAAAACACAGAAGTGGAAACTATATGAGAGGTATTGTACTGAAGCGATGTACTGGCCAGAGAGCGAATGAATTTTCTAGGTTAGGTATACCGCAGACCTGAAGACTATAGACTCTTCACTACTAGATCAATATGTAGCTTCACTGAAGCTGCCTTTAGCAACCTAACACGAGAAGAGGTTACTGCAACAGGTAGCACAAAATCTCCCATACAGTCGACGTGCATTAAACCAAATACGTCTTGACCTACAGAGGTTATATTAAGATAAGATAGAATCGAGATTCCAATTTAATCACGTTCTTTTATGTGTACATGTAGTTTCGATTTATATGTATTACAATAATCATCTATATAATCATTACTATCATCACTCCGTTGAATCCGCATTCAAAAGGAAAAATTGTTGGAGATAACAAGATAACGCCGCTAGCCATTATCCTGGTCACTGAGCTGATAGCTGATTACTTATACGAGTTTAGGTAATTATTTTTACCCGACTGCGACAGATAATTTTTTGAATGTATGTATGTATATATATTTCTTTGGCACGCTCTTTAGCCTAAACGGCTTCATGGAGTTTAGCTTTCGGAGGTGTCGTTAGATTCGTCTAACTGTTCGTGTCACACTGGGTATATCAAAATTATAAAAAATTTATATCGTAGTCAAGATTTTTTTGTTTTCTTTTTCAAGAATGTTTTTACTATTTATTTAAACGCCTATTATGTGTCCATGCTTCACCTGGCCCTTACTCATAAAATAGTTTATTATAAATCACACCAGTAATTTCCACATCACTGATTTCCCGTATATGTTAATGATAGAGTTCTGACCATCCAATGATCGTTTGGAAGAGACCGCAGTCTGTGATGACACCGCCAAATGTACACTTTCTTTTTACTTAATTATTGTGTTACAAGCTTTTTATCTTGATGTTCATTGTAGAGTACTCCATCTATGTAGAGCAACTAATTGATTAGCAATATCTTATCAAAACAATAATGTTAAACAAATATCCGCATGTTTTATCTGATTGCTGTTAATCGCAAACACAAAACAAAACACAACAGTTACATGAGAAGTTAAGACAAAGAGGCCGTTATCACTTACAAGATTAAAATCGGTAGACCTAATTTTAGAAGTATTAGTATAGTACTTTACTCATGTATCAGCTGGCATAGGGGCCAAATTCTGTCTCACACGGTGTCTTTTGTTGTGTAATTTCTAATTTGTATATATAATATTTATTTGTGAGACAAAAATAAATATTTCTCTTATTTTCTTTCTTTCTTTAAGAAACATTTAAAACCGCAACAAAAGAATAAACAATAATATTAATTAATGATTACGTCACGTTTGCTGTGTGGCGCCATAGTAACAGCGTCACTCCATCGTCTCTCCACGTGGATGCTTTCAGAACCGGCTAAGGGACGTACCGGGATAATGGACAGAAACATTATCCAGTTATTCAATCAAAATCCACTGCTATCTCGAAGACAACTGACAAGCGTGAAGATTATGTCAAATGCCTCTTTTCAAGGAGACCCATGTCCAGCAGTGGACTTCTAAGCGCTGATGATGATGATGATGGTGATGATGACGAATGTCTCTACCAACGGCGGCTTCAGCAGTACAATGTTACAAACAGTTATCAAAGTAAATTATTCAAATTTTTACGAACAAACTTTGATTCAGTTGTAAAACATTTTAAATCTAAGATTTCCTTTACTAATAAGATGTATAAAAAACGTGTACTTGATTCGTGGTTCGCCGCCCGACACGTCTCACTGCCCGCGGAGGCGAAATGTGGGCTGCGAATAGCCACTTTGCTACACCAAACGATCGTATCAGGTGGAAGGAAGTGGTCTCTGCCTACCCCAATGGGAAACAGGCGTGACTGTATGTATGTATGTAGTATGTACTGTGGTCTCTGCCTACCCTTATGGGATATCGGCGTGAGTGTATATATGTATGTTAATTCAAAACTAGAAATCGAAATCATTATATTCTGCCTATCGTTCGGCCTCCCGAGCTACTACTGTCTCTTCCTACTCCTTCCGAGATACTAGTATCCTATATCCTATAGTCCTTTTCCCAAATTCCACATTCCTTGTTCAAGACACCTTTCCTATCTCGTCCTTTATCCGTGGGAAAAAAATGAGAAACTTTAATCACTTTTGAACCTCATAAAATGGCTACATCGTGGTTCGCTACCCGACACATCTCGTTTCCCGCGGAGGCGAAAAGTGGGCCACGGATAGTCACTTTGCTCGTAGCAAGTTGAAAGAAGTGGTTTCTGCCTAACCCAATTCTACGGTAGTATATTGGTCAGTATCTCCACTGGTCACGCGGGAGACCGGAGTTCAATTGCCCGCCGGAGGACCAGGGCAAGAGGCGTGATTGTATATATGTATGTATGTATAATTAAGATTTAACGTTTGTTTAAATCAAATAAAATGTTTTTAGAAGTTTGTGTAAATTAAATAGCTTATATACTTTGTGTAATATTTTATTCATTATTTAATATAAAATTATAAACTAATTGTGACTGTATAGTAAATAAATACACATATATGATGACAAAAATCCAACTAAAGAAATACATAAAATTGCAAATAAAATCACAAAAATATACAGAAATATATGTAAAGAAAAGAGGAACAAACGAGTTGAGTGTTAATTATTTGACTGGATGTTGCCGACAAAAGTATAAGAACTAGCTGTTCGAGTGTATGTGCGAACGATTAACGTTAAAATCACAACACGTCATAGTTATTTGTTAACGATCATAACAATTTTAGCCGTGATCTTAACATTCTACGCAGTTCGGCTTATCTGCGCAATACACGCCACGATAAGAATGATAATTATCACACTAAACACACAGATCGAGTAAAAGTACATCAGGATTCGCCGGCAGATACTGAACTTTCACTGGAGACGGAAACATGCCCACCTGACGCGAATTGTGATCAGAATCTCTCAACGTAACGAACTGCGATTGCTTTCGATCGACCAGGTTTATGTTTTGTTTCATATCGGCTCGGAAGGAGAAAACACAATCGAATGTATTACTTTTAGACAGCTACTATTTTAAAATTATCATAATACCAAAAAAAAAAATATAGAGACTGCACTAGTAATGCGTACTATTCCGGTAATAATTTTACGATTAATAGTATGTTTTAACTCTATTATAATATTGGAAGTTAAATTTGAATCTAATGTTTTTAACCATTCTGATTGTTCATCGGATGTTTTATCGATTTTGGTAATTATAGATTTTGATCTCGTATTATTCAAAATTCAACTTGCGAATGGTCATTATATGACGAAAACGATTAAACTTTTCCTATTTAAGATTGGCTGTGTGTTCTCGGCACAATAATAGCGTTACCTTCATCTTTTCTCGTAGATGTTATGAGAACCAGCTAAGAGATGTACCAGGATGATGCGCAGCAGCGTTATCATGTTATTCAATCAAAATCAATTGCGGTCTTCAAAACACCTGACAAGCGTCGAGATTATAGCAAATTCCTTCTTTTTGAGCTTACGTCTTAAATTATATTAGCAAAGGATCTCTTTATTTTTTTTAGGATCATTTAATGATGTTAGCAAAGAGATTTATTTTAGTCGCAATAAAAATAGATAAATCTATTCTAAATATCTAACATCGTCAAGGAATTCATTAATAAACCAGTTCTGGTTTATTAATGAACCAGTTCTGGTTTATTAATGAACTCCTTGACGATAACGCTACATTAAAACGGTGTTCGCTACAAAAATCAAGGTAGTCTATTAATTCTTTGTTCAAATATAATTTGTAGAACTGAATAAATTTGATTACCGACATAATCTAACGAACTAACCAAATACATCGTTGAAATTCTTATTAGTTGTGACATAATAAAAATAATATTTAAGCAAAAGTTGTACGATACATGAAAACTGTAGATTGTGACGAATTATGCTTGACCAGAATGTATGACAACCAGCTATAACCTAATTTATGACAAATAAAAAATATTTCATTATACATAATTGAAATTTTTTATCAACATTATTAACTTGTACATATTCAAAGTATACAAACATATTCACATTAGAAGTAAATAACATCAAAAATAAACAATTTTTACAATTACAACAAAATCTTTAAAAATTAAGGTTTTTTATAACAAATATCTAATTGAATGAGATAATCCGCAGTAAAACTAGAGTCGCCGACGTAGCTCAAAGGATTGCAAAGCTGAAGTGGCGGTGGGCGGGGCTGGTGTCCTAAAGTGCTGGAGTGGCGACCCCGAATCGGGAAGCGTAACGTGAGTCGTTCCCGACTAGGTGGACAGATAACCTGGTGAAGGTCGCGAGCAATCAGTGGATGCCGGCGGCTCATAGCTGTTCGGTGTGGCGATTATTAGAGGAAGCCTATGTCTAGCAGTGGAGCCTATCCGTGCCTATCCGTGAGCTGATATGATGATAATGACGATCTATAATAATTGAAACACTAAACCTATAACTGTACCGACGATGTCACATCATCCAATAAATCGAATGAATATACAAGAGAACCAGGATCTGACAGGCGATCATTTTCTGTGCCACTGAGAACTCTACACACAGCAGTCGGTCGACACAGCGGTGCATGACATTTGTTTAAACGAAAGTCGCTGTCATTCTGATTAACATCTGTAACATACCTTTCGCTTTGTTCCATGTGTTTACTTAAATGCTTGTTTTACATGTTCACATACATACTTATATACAATTTCAAGAATTTTGTAAATGTTTACCTTTATTTCCAAGCTTAATATGTAATCCCAACAAGAAGTTATACACGTATCGAAGACTAAATAAATGTATTAAAGTTATTTCTAATAAGTTATTTCTAATAATAGTCCCGTTAGTTACTTTGGTAAAATTCAAATATTTTTTAAACTTTAAACTTATTTGTTATTTCTGTTATCAAGACTTAATATTAAAGAGTTAATTCGATAATTTTGAGATTCATTCGTTTTACTCTGATGATTTGCCTTGGAACACTTACGCAACTTCAATCGTAAACAAGTATCGATACTTAAGCGATATTAAAAAGTTTTTATTAATCAACCGCCGTTCTGTTTCGATATCAAAGTGATTATGTTTTTTCTAATAGTTTGCTTGGTTGTATTTACATTACTTAACGCAGATAATTAGATTATTTTCATATTAATTTGATGTTTAGCTTGATATAATAAATTTCATACTAACTAATATTTATAACTGTAATCATAATCACGTTATTAAAGACAGGTAAGTTATTGTAATTTATACTAGTACGTGCATTTGTGTTGTAACAAACCGTAATCACTACTCATTGGAATGTAGCAATGATCCGGCGTTTCGCAGGGAATTATTCTAGGGCCGCCACTTTAAACTTCTTTGCGTAAGATCCTATCAAGTTTTGACCTAAATACAATGTCAGATAACTTTATTGAGCAATAAATACTTTTTGCAGATATCGTAAGTGATAGTGTTATCTAACAGGCCGTTGCACCGAGAATCTCGAGTGATACAGACCGTAACAGAAATGTCTACATCCAAACCTAGGCTAAGAGAATTAAAAAAAAATCAGATATAAATATAATTGTTAGTCACGTAACACTCTTACACAACCGTTAAATTGGATAAAATAAATTTGAATTAGCACTTACCTCTGGCCCAGCCGGTGAGAACATTCCCAAGGTACGCAACTTTGTAAACTGGATCTGGGTCGCTGATCCGAACACTGTTAGTACGCCGCAGCAGCTTCCCGAGGCCTCTAGATAGCCTACCGATAGCGCGAGCGGTGAAATCCTTACCGGACGCGCCTTCTGCCAAGCAAACCTCAGCTGGTAGGATAGATTTCGTCTGGCCATTTTCATACATCTTGTGTACGATCAACTTCGGCATTGTAAGTGGTATTGACCTCCTCCTTTCCGGAGTCAACGTTTTTGCCTGATTAACACTGTACACGTTACTGTTCTTTTTAAAGCTCTGGCCATTTATTTCTTTGGTGTGATCTGTTTCATCAGTCTTATCGGATTTGTCGAACTCGCACGTTTTCACTCTGCCATTGAAATTCTCGGTTAAATTGTTATTGTTAATGTTTTCGGTGAGTCCGTCGCTGTACCGGCGCTCAGAGCTGGAGCGCCTCTTCATCAACGAAGGGTTCCTGAGAAGTATGCTCGTTTCACTCGAGCTTCTATTTTTCAGAATATGTATTTTCTTAACTCTCGCGCAGTCGACCTCGTCAGCGCTGACCATCCTTTCAGTTTTCCCTTCTTCATCCAGGAAACGCACTCTCAGTCCATTCGGTTTACAATTGCTTAAATTTTTTTCTGACTCATGGAGACGATCTAATTGGCTTTTTGCGCCAGTATCTAAACACTGGCGCTCATTTTCACTCAGCGTTCCACGAGCCATTTTTCATTTAACTAGACCTCACCTTTTATCAGAGCTATTACATTATGACTCAAGATTTGTATGTTGGAGCGTGTGAGTCTCCAGTTCACAATATTTATAGTACCTCAAAATCACTGGAAAAACTAGTACCGAAACCGAACCGGTCACCTCCCTTAACTACTAAAACACACACAGAAGTAGTACACACCTCGTCCATTAAAGAACGACACCGGTTTGGAATGTAGCCTTCTCTACTCGATGCACTTGTCCGTTTTGTAAGAAAACAAAAGTTTAACCAAAAGATTTATCGATTAGAACATCGATAAACTTGATTCGCTCAATGAAAATTGTTGCAACTAAATGAGTACATTACACTAATAATTCATTAATGTTTCGAAACGAATTCGCCCGAGTGCGCGACGCGTGCACACGCTTCCGCTCACAGCATAGGAATGGCGCGATGGCGGGTGTCGGCGGTGCGCGGGCGCAGCGGCCTCTTGATCCCGGCTTTGATTTTAATGATCCAACAATCCGACTACTTGTTGCGCCGCCGGTTACTTCGTCATCGCTGTTCGCACCGCCGCTCTGGAACTAAAGAAAATCATTTTCAGGAAGTAGCTAACAATAATTGATTTTCTATTGAAATTTGAAACATGAAAAAAAATAGACTTTGATACGAAAAAAATAAACTGTGAATGATAATTAACCATGTGTATGTCGCAAGCTATTAAATACACGCTATTTATTAATGGACATAATTTCGAGAGCTTCGTCATTTTATTAGAAATTATTTAACGGTTCGAACGAATATTTCAATATCAAATGAAATCTATATAGTAGTTTCTTCATGTCATCATCAGAAAATGAGCATCTTCCTTAAAAAGGAAAGATTTCCCATAATCTTCACAGTTGGCAGGCGTAATGGAAATTGCAGTATTTTTTTTTTTGATAAATTACAGGGCAACGCTGTTGTCCATGATTTTGGTACATACCTTAGCCAATTCTCACAGCATCTGTGAGAAGAAATGCAGATTGTTA
>WUAW01023117.1:14696-27998 GCA_017165845.1 Thaumetopoea pityocampa
CATATCAAACATGGACTTCGACAATGTTCTTCGAAATTTCAATAAAGATGTAGAAGAAATAAATAATTATCACTTCACTTCTTGGTTTATGGCGTTTGACCAATTTGGTAAATAATTATCTTGGGAAATATTTAAAACGATTTTTTAAATTATATTTTATGGCCTGGTATTTGAGACCTTTAAGACAAATCATCATTTTAATATATACCTTCAACAGTTTAACAATAAAATATTGATGTGCCACATTTTATTGCTTTTTGGGAATTTTGAAGTCAATTTGACGAATATCACTTTCAATATACTTTAAATAATCACGGAAATTTCACCTATCGTGTTCACTTGTGCTGCCATCTAGTTGTAGCATATTAAAACGCTGCGCAGGAGTTGAACCGCAAGAATTGTAGGTGGCGCCACATAACATTTATATGATAAATATAATTATTTTATTTTATAATATTGCTATAAATTAACAAATAAATATTATTTTAAATTAAAGCGAGCGGCGTCACCAACACCACAGATACAAAACACATGGTTTTGACAACTTTATTCGTACAATTTCATTCTTTAGTTCAGTCTTTAGTATTTATTTTGATTATAATCTGTGCCAATTCTATGTATTTCGTTTCTTAACTAAGCAACTGCAAAGTAATGTTTATAAGTGAAAAAAAGTTTATCATTATTTAAGATCTTAAGACGTATTTAGTTAAGAAGTAGCAAAGTATTACTTAGTGAGATTTTTATAAGTAAGGCTGTAATTTGGTACAGTTATGTTTAAACACTCTCACATAACAAAGTTCGATTAATTTAGTCTCTATTAAATTCCTTTATGTTAAAAACTCGTAACGTTCAACTTTAATAATATCTCACATCTGCATTTGTTACGATACGACCATACGAAGTTTCGTGGCGATAGACACAGGTACGATAAGTAAGGCATGAGGGTAAAAAGTATATTGTTCTAATATGCCCCATATAGATCAGTATCGATATTCTGTCTTGCTAAACTGTCGACATCGTTCATCGGTTGAGATAATCGCTCTTTAATGTCGACACCAAAAATTGGATATCGTATCGTAAATCATTTATGAAATGATTTGTTTAATGTTCGAACATCCATATTATAAATAAATAAAAATAGTTCTTCTTGCCAGTTATTATGACTGCCAGCGTGTAAATATTTTTTTTTTTAGTTTAATATTATATGTTAGTTCCACTTGTCTAGGAGAACCCCTTTTGTAGCCTACTTATTCATCAAACTCGTCCCGTGTTTTTGTCATCTGTAATATTAAGTTATTGTAATGAAACATTTTTATACAAACCTCCTAGTAATTTATATTAAGACGAAAATTTCGAAGTTGAAAATATCCATGACTGGGATACAAACATTTGTGCTCATCACACAAAGTTTGCTCCTATGAGGATTCGAACCCGGGACTCAATTGGTACAGAAAGCAGGGTCTCATAAAATAGGTTTTTGTACAATATCTGTAGGGATTTCTCATGATGACTCACAGTGTAAGCTTTTGTGTTGGTTTTACCATTTGAAGTATAGTTTTCGCGTTTGTGCTCAAAAATAACCTATCGCAAAACATAAAAATACAAAAATACAAATTGATTTTCATGTATTTATTGATTTTTCTAAATACTTCTGAGCACTTCTAATTTTGTTAACCTTTTCAAACACTACATAGGTTAACTGACAGGCATATTGGACGATAATTACTTAATACACAAAACACAATTGTCAAAACACAGTCAAGATAGCTCTTTTGGTTATTTAATTAGTAAAATTCGTCTTTCCATGCCGCCCATGTTTGAATTATGTCAACTTTATGGCAATGTAAATTAAACTTACCCAGAGTAAAGCAAGCTGCGAAGAGTGTAAATCTGTTGAATTTAACTTCTTCATAACTTTTTTGACTGCGTTTTGAGCTTCCTGTCTGAACACATTCACTGGCGATAACGCGAAGGAGTGTAGATAGTTATTTCCTGTCCGTACGGATTTTCCTGGAAGGCCATTTACTTATTACAACTAATATGACTGAAAACTGATGAAAAATTATGTGGTAAAATAATATTATTAAGTGCGTCAATGACCTCTTAACGTTAGCTCCACATCAAGAGCTGGCGCGTGATCGACAACGAAAGTGTTAAGCTTCTAAAATAATCTTATAAATACATAGCGAACCGGACACTGCATGACATTTTACTCGTACTCATGCCATATATTTTTTTTTTATCAGGTATATCTCCAGAAATCTCATTGGACTACTAAGAAATATTTATTAATTTAATCTTAGATAATGGCAAATTTATGTTTGAGATTGGTGGACATTTGTGTAATGTTAAATAGTGAGATAAGTGGTCTAATAGTTTTTGATATGTGAATCGAGTGGTTGTTCACGAGACGAATTGTTTAGGCCACTCGGGAAATGTGACCAACAATAACGAAAAACGTATTTGTGTAAGCACCTCTAGTGTCGATAGTTCTGAATAGTGCGCGTGAGAATACTAGGCACCGCCTGAGATTAAACAGCAAGGAAAAACGGATTTGCCTTATTAAAGTTAATGGAGGATGAATGGGAATTGATTCATTCAATCATTAAACACAACTATCGAATAAATTATGATTAATTCAGGATTCTGGAAATACACAATTAAATACTTTGACGTCAAAGGCGCCGTCACATCTTGAACCTACGCGGACGCGTCACTTCGCTCCCCACCCGGGTATTCGCATGCATCAGGTGGTGGCTAGCACTCGCGCGCACTCTAGTACAAGTACGCTGAACTACGTGGGCTCGTTAAAAAGTCCGATCAATGATGTTCGATTAGTGATTGCATCAAAACGATAACAGAAGTGCCTATTTGATTTGCCGACTAATAAGTGCAACAATTTCTAATTATAATACCCACGTCTCTTAGATACTGTTTGTGAATACAATCTGTGCAGTTTTTATACAGGAATATTAAACCTTTGTACATTTATTTTTAATAACCATATTTTTTGTGATTTGTACAATAAAGAATAAAGAATTAAACATTTTACAGATGAAAAGTCAAAATCCCATTGAAATTGGTTTAGCCGTTTTAGAGCTTAGTTCATACAAATAGACAAAAGTTTTAAAAATGCATGTTTCGGTTTTGGTGACGTGCAAATAATGATATGAGCTTAGGAAAAGGCCTTTATCGTATTTAATTTATATTTATTTCATTTATATAGACTTAATATATCTTGAATCATTTCTTCCACTATCATCTCTATATAGAGTTTGTCGTATCATTTCTATCTGTTATTTTCCAGTATTTATGAAGATCTTTTGTATGGCTGGACATTTGGTTTTTGAATTAAAGCGTGATCTCAGAATTCGTCTAATATTATTAAAAATGCCTTTTTTTAAGACTGTGATATATAAGCTCGAAATTCATTTAATTTTAATAAAAAAAAGCGTAGTGTGGCTCGACGTCGAATTGTTAGACCGGTGTCGAGACTTAACATTATCACCACCGCCCCACTACGCTACGCAACAATCTTGTTAGTAAAAAAGACAACTACCGCCCTATATTTCATTATCCCCTTAACTTGTGCGCTCGCAAGCGCAAACGCAAGCTGCGTTGTATTTTATACGCTCGAATATAATCGAGAATTATTTTTTGCGAAGACAATGTTCTAAAGTGTTTTATTACATAAAAAATTTTCTTTTTGAACTTTTTTTTTTTTCAAAATTTGTGTGTTAAGGGGTTAATATACAACCACTCTTGACGTTGTTTTTCCCATTGTCTAATGAGGCCTACCCTAGTCTAGTATTAGAAATGTATATTTTATTCATCATATATTCATAACCATGTGTTAACAGACGTGTAGTGGTAGACTTTTCAAATAAAATGCAGGATCAGGATCCGTATTTCTTGTGCCTATATTACTCTTTTGTAAAGCATTATCACAATTCTTTTTCATAACTGTAATTCACATTAGCATTGATCATTTACACATAGTGACTAAGCGACAAGTTATTCTAGAGGCGACCGAACAACAATTGGCCCGATCACAGCGAGTACCCTCACTTTTATATGGTTTCATCGGTGACATCCAAAGCACATACAACATTATACTCACTTAGATGGAACCAAAATTATTCAATTAAACAAAGGTAACACATCGACCAAATAATAAATACTAAACTATTATGTCCTATGTATATACGTCGTTATATCGGCGGTCGCTATATAGGAAACGGAGTTTATAACAGATGATTGATTCAACCATCATTAAATTTATCATCACTAATCGAATTAAAAAGAAATGAATTTTTTTAGTTCAGCTACTGTACCAAATAAAAACTACTTCGTTTACTAGAGGTGTGTAATAAAATTGTTTGTGATAAATTATCGATAACAGCCAAATGAGGCGCATGACACCAAAATTGATAGAGAAGACAAAGTTACTCGTAAATAATTACTATTGTGTTACACGTATGAGTTAGTATAATAATTTATTGCAATAACTCATTGTTTCCTTTATGTTTGTTATGTCTGTGTTACATTGTCATAAATATATATGTTTGACCCACCCTGCATAAAAACACAATTCCCAATGTGTTATGACGCTTTATAATAATTAATAAAAAAATTACATTGTAATTATACCCGCATTGTATTGTATGGTCATATACTATTATATAATTTATTAATATTACATTATCTAACCTGTGATAGCATAGGGATCGTCCATTAATCACGTGAGTCTCGGAAAGGGGAAGCTAGGAAAAAAATCACTAAATATCACAAGAGGGGGAGAGGGGGTGTAGATATCACATGTATTTATTTTTTCTTGGAGCGCGCGATTTCTAAATCGAAAAGTGGCGCGTGACCTTGACTCGCCGTTGCCAGGCCTACGTATTCCAAAGCCTCAATGCATGATGGCAAAACGTTTGCTACATTTCTTCTGCGTCGGTCTCTTGGAATTACCGTAACGTATAAGGGCTTTGACAAATTGCCTTTGACTGAAGAATTATCGTCAGTAGCTTGTGGGAAGGACGTGCCAGAGGTGTGGACTGTACTTCTGTACAAAGAAGAATGTAAAGGCACATGTAAATTCATGTCACAAGCAACCTAACGATCCGAGCAACAGTATTAAAAAGTTGCTAAAAACATGTGATTAATGGACAACCCCCTACTGGTATGACCATACACGCCACACCAAGTTTTTTTTTAGAAATCAAGTCGGTATTAATAACTCAATAATTATCACCTGTTTCAAATCGTGAAGGAAAATATCGTGAGGTTATCTGCATACTTGAGACATTTTCTCGATGGCAACATGCGAAGTCTGCCAAACCGCTTTAGGCCAGCGTGCTGTTGGACTATAGCCTAACCCACTGATACTCAAATATCGACCCCCAGGGGTCGACGATGACTTGCATGGGGTCCTCGCCAATTGTCAAAAACACATTTGAAGTTTACAAAGATGTTATATTAACTACGCTTTGGGGGTCTACCCAGAAGTGAAAATCATCAAAACAAGTGGTCTACAAGACAAAAAAGTTTGAAGACCTCTGGCCTAACCCATCTCATTCTGAGAGGAGACTCACGCCCTGGTGAATAGATGGGTCGACGATGTTGATGATCACATTATTATTTGTAGATGTATGACAATGTAATACTGACATCAAGTGGTGAGGTACTAGAGTGAGCCACTATAGTGGCGCGTCGTGCCTTAGAGGTTAATAATTGTGTAAACTTTTTTTATCAAATAAGTTTAAATAATTATTAGAGACAATAAAACTGGAATTAGTATTTTTATCATTGATAATCAAAAAGTAACGATTGATGTAAAAGAGGTGAAAAATCTCTCAAAAAAAAATCTATCGCACTTGATATCCTGAAACAGATAATTGTAAATAATAATTTACAATTATCCAATAACTCCCCGACATTTTGTGGAATAATACTAGATAATAAGCTTCTTTGTTGCATTATTTAAGAAATTAAGTAGATAGTGTGATTTAGGAGCGAATAACATCGGGTCTGAGTATTATAAATGTGTTCGACCGGACCATAAAAAGGATGTTTCAATGCAAAAAGTGTCTTCTTCAACAGCCTTAAAATTAGCTGCTGGAAATGGGACATCTCCGTAATAAAAGCTCCAAATGTCAAGCTTAGGAGGCGTCCTCGAGTGCGAGTGAGATTTCTAAGTATGTTTCAGTATCGGCGTTTTAGATTTAAAATGTTTCAACATAAATATTTAACTCCTTAGCTTACAATGATGCCTTAGAGACCTCGTAAGTCTATCGAACAGTGGTGTTAATTTAGTTGTAACAGAACTTAACTTTTAGGCCCTCCCTATCTTTTTCTAATGTCAAACGCCAAAACGAGAGGGCTACAATTTTGGTGCTGTCAGTTTCGTTTAGAAACGTCAAAATTAAAGGATTTAGACGCGATCTCGGAACATACTGACTGTACTGACGCAGAATCAGTACCAATAATCTTTTTTGGCGATTTGTACAATTTCGAGCGCTCAGCCAAGCCGTGTATGTCCCTACGCGTGACCGACCTTGGTGTCGCTTTTGGCGCGCGCAGATGGAAATTAAATCGTAAGGCAAGGGGTTAAATAAAGTATAACGACGATTAGAATTTTTGTTTAATGTTAGCAAGTAATTAGATAGTTATTCAGTTTCTTTTTTAATTTGAAAATTATAAAAATGTGCCTTTGACACTTTTTGCATTTGGACCTTCCATTTATAATAGCTATTAAAAGCGTTCGTTATATATGTAATAATATCAATACACGATAACTTGATAGCTGATGGATTATATGTATGATTATTAATAGTCGTTTTCAATTTTTCGTAGAGATAATTTAAAAGAATCGTTCCTTGATATTTTCTCTGTCCAGTCTATGACTAGAAAATATAAATGTTGTTCGTTTATGTGCAATGTTAATGACCAAAATAATTGGGGGTGGTTAGAGGTGGTTTCAGTAGTGAAGACGTCATCAGATACGACACACTGATCAGTCTCACACGACACAAACTCGAATAGTTTTCGTATTTATGATTAGATTTAATTTATAATTTTTATATATATTTTGTTTAGATAACGTGAGGTTGTAAGAGTTGCTCATATATGTTTAACTTTATATTTTTTGTGTTTCTTAACCAACCAAATTCCAAATAACTGTTTCATCATCAAACATATATTTGATTATACAAATGAAATGTATAATTAATTTGAAATATAATCGAAAACTGCTTTCGTATTCATTAGTTAAACGAAACAACGATTTGCCCACCGAAACAAATGAACTGCGAAATAAATTAAATGAATGAAATATTATATGAATTACTTGCCCCCCATACGTGGCTTTATATTTTCTCGTATGAGTGTTTAATTTAACTACTTGACCGTAATACTCTTGGAGAATCACAGAGATTCTCGGTTATATCTAATAGTTCTGCTTCGGCTTTAACGCGCTGTCCCATAGCTACAGGGGCACGTTATATATGTTAATTTAACATTGTATGAAGTTTCATGTTGACTCCTCCACCGCAACCTGTTGTAGGTCACGACAGTCGGTCGGTCACAAACCTTGGTTCATCTCCTCTGAAGCTTAATAAATACGGTTGGGTGCTGTGATAACATTCTAAGATTGTTCTAAATTAGTTCCATTTACTTAGTTAATTTTACAAATAAAACCTATTTAAATATTACACTTTCCTATAAAATATTATGTGCTCAATTTAAGAAAATATCTTCAGGAATATTCTAGAATTGTTGTCCAGGCGTTATAGTATTTTAAAGGTGGGCATGAATATTATAAAGATATAATCCAATGAATTACCGTAAAGTTCAATGTGTCATTGGAACGCAAAGTATTAGACTTTCCTACATTGTATATTTAGACGGCACAAGTTCAATGGAGGGACTTGCCTTAGATTTGGGTTATAAGCGTACTTGTGATAGACTGCGTCCCCAATAATTGAGAGATATCTTGGTGGGTAGTAGGCGCGTACATACAGCGAGCGGAGGCGGGGGATATCCGAAAAAAAATTACAAAATAGGGAGATTGTGACGGTATCGAGCTGGACTAGTTGAATCGATGTTGCCAAACTCACACATGATTATCACATTATTTGAAGCCATAGATAATGGAAAAGCAATACTAATAGATGTTAAGCGTTCTGATAGTGTTTATATGAAGTCAATGTACCATATGTAAAAAAACCCCTGTCCAATCGATTTTTATTCGTTAAATCATTTTCACTAAAAGAATTACTACGAATAAAATTAAATAATTGGAATTTACGTAGCAATACAGGCGGCGTGCGTCACCTAGCGTATAGCGATGACATCAGGACGGTGTTGTATACATTAAAAAATTACCGGAATTTGGGGAATATTAAACCTACAATAACATTTTATTTTCATGAATAATATAATTTTATTTACATTTTTTTTACTAATGTCATTGGGATACCTATGTATTTGCTCCTCTCAGATCGAACGGTTTTTTTATATATTGTATAAATTAATCAATGAGATGAACAATGTTTAATAATAAATTTAGTAGTAGTAGTAATAATAATAACTTGTCCAACTCGCCTTGTTAGCTAGCCAACCTTGTGGCTACTAGTGGCCACTTCTAGACTAGCTAGTTTTTCTGTATCATATCCACCTTTGAGAGTATATACCAATAATGTATTCAAAATATTCTCCTCTCTGGCTCAAGAGTTGTGTCTGCGCCCATATTGCATGGCGTTATTGACACCTTCACAGTCATTTAGTGATCTCCAGGTCTTCCTGGCTCTGACGCCTATTATGGGGAGCGCATTTTTGATACATGTCAAGAGTAGATGGATTTTTATACTAAGAATTTTTATATTAACGTATTGTTAGTATAAATTAGTTGTAAGTGAATGCAGCTGCGCGGTAGCCGTACTCACCAAATGAGTAATTATTAATTTATAATTGTTAATTATGGTGTAGTTGACAAGGTTCGCCAGTCGTTAATAAATTTTCGTTGCTTCCTATGTCGGGACATTCGAATAACAAATCTCTAATATATTTAACTATAATTAAGTTATTATTACGCTTAAGTATATAAAGATCATAAAATTGTTTTGGATACTAATACTTTTATAAGGACTGGCTGACTTTTGGATAATGTTATTTAGACCAATTGTGCACTTCGCTTTTCTATAACAGGTGGATTTGATGTTTGAAAAGATGATAGTCCATTCAAAGTATCAGTCCATCCGCATCACTACGCTATAGTAAATTAGGTAATGTTTGCTTTATATTACAGAATTACTGTTCGATCAAAGAGCGTTTTATCGACGTGTATATCCTTTTCTGAACCGTGATTTAGGGTATTATAATAATGATTTCAAACGACTGCGGTTCTTAAACTTGCAAGGTCAGGAAACACCCAAATAATCCCTTTTATTTGATACCACACACCACTAGATAATACATATATAAAAATCAAAAGACAGGAGACTATCTGCGCTTAATATTTGTGGACCATAAGAAGGCATTTCGGATTCGGTGGAAATTTGGGCAGTGCTTCAGTCTCTTGAGCGATGCCGTATCGATTATCGATACATCGAAATATTAAAGTCTGTACAAAAACACCACTATGCCAGTTTGTACACAGAGCTCAAAAGCAATCCGATTGCTATGCCACGTAATACAAGGAGACATTACCCTCCGAAATTGGTTACAACCGCTCTGGAATATGTGCTCGCGTTCGATCGCGTCACGCGTCTTTGATTTACGATTGATATAGTATTCATGGCAGAATTGCTTACAGACCTGAGCATAATTCTTGAAAGACCTCAATAGAATTTCTTAACGGGTGAGCCTAAAAATAAATATCGAGAAGACCAAAATTATGGTTAATACTCTTGTTCCGGTCTACCCGATAGTCCTCCACTCTAACAGTGGACTCTATTCTCGAAGTTGTGACAGAATATGTACATCCGGGACACGTCCATCTTTGTGAAATAGATCAATCGCTGAACTCCTCTCGACCGGGCAGCGTTCGGGAAACTGCGTGACATTTTCTATTTAATAATACCGCAATGCCTTATGACCAAAGTATTCAATCAACGCGTATTGCTAGACCTACGCATCCGAGACATAGCCACTGATTACGGACCTCATAAGAAGGATCAAGGTCACCCAGCGAGCAATGGATAGAGCTATGCTTGGCATTTCCCTGCGAGATATGATTGGTAATGAGATAATCCACAGAAGAACTAAAGTCGCCGATGTGACTCAAAGGATTGCAAATCTGAAGTGACAGTGGGTGGGGCACAGAGGACATTGGGGTCCTAAAGTGCTGGAGTACCGACCCTGAACCGTCAAGCGTAGTGCGGGTCAACCCCCCACTAGGTGGACTGATCACCTGGTGAAGGTCGCGGAAATTGGTGGATATACGTGACTCATAGCCGCTCGGTGTGGCGATCATTAGAGGAGGCCTATGTCCAATATTGGGCGTTTGTGGGCTGTTATGATTATGACGATATATAAATACTACCCTGTTCGACAAATGTTTGCAATTCATGGAACTCTGCTAACTACTACGAAACTCTTGAGTTACATAACTACGTAATCTTAGCCGGAAGACTTTGTACTGCTCTTTTTTTTAATTTCTTTGATTAGTATCAAATCTTAAATTTCATGGCCCGAGAAATAATGGCAGACTTTATGGAGCTACCATCATACTTGACAGTTGTAACAAAATATATCTAAAGACAACATGTCTCTTCGGCCCTACGAAATTAATTAGTTTTGACTTAGATATTTCAAATTTCGATTTTGCAGTCCATAGAAATTTTTTAAAGTATTCTCTACAATCACGATGGTCAAGGGCCCGTTGCATTGTTGCTTCTGGTTTTATGGCCGCCATAATAGCGAAGCGACCAGTTAAATTAGCACGCAAAAACCAGTGAGTAGATTTTGGTTAAACTATTACAGTATTAAAGATACAGTATTCAGACTTAAATTCTGCGGTATGTTTCATCAAAATCGGTCCAGTAGAATTGAAGATACAGCTTGATCCCTGTTTTAGTAACCGCCGTTAAGGTACGAGAGGTCAAATAAAAGTGATTAACAGCTGTTTATATAAATCTATGATTGTGTCGGAATTTCCAATGAGCTGAAAACCTACATTCACTTACGGGCAAAAGCTAGTATGGTATAACAAAGGCAGATCGCGATTTAGTGCTAATTACGCGTTCTTTTCTCATTTTCAACACGAGCATAAAAATTAATCAATTGAGTCAAACCCACCCCATACGAGAAGACTGCCAATCCCATAGAAAAAACTCTTGGCTGAGAAAAGCCGATAAATTCGTAGACTGGAAGTAATGGTAACATATAGTGATTATTTTACAAACCATCTATCATTATTACAAACTAAAAATTTACGTTTTTTGTGTGAATAATTGTTAGAAAATCATGTTATAAATATTTATTTTTGCTGTTTTAAGAGCGTTGGATATACACACCGACAGATGACTTATAGCCGGTGTTAGATAATCATATTTTCTAACATCGTTAGATGGAACTAAACATATATAATATATAACATATATAATTAGGGGGATTCTAAAATTTAAATTTTTGATTATGAAACTAAGACACCATTGCAGAACTACAACAAAACATTTTTTTTTTAAATATTTGTTCCATAGTCAATAGTATACATTGTGGTATTGAATCTTCGACTTAACAAATAAAACGCCATCTAATTATCACTACGAATAGCTTATGTGTCGAATTGTACCGCACTCACAATAATTATGCAAAATTGATGGTTTCATACTTCTACCGAAATCCAGTATCTCTAGCTAGAAGTAAATTTGGATATTGAAGTAAGATTAAGCATTTCTGTATTTCATTCGTCCACAATTGAGTGAACGGTTGTACGCGTATAAAAGAACGAACAAACAATACTGAATGGTGATCCATTATTGCAGGGCAAGGTAAGGTTCGTGAAATTCTCTCACCAATCAAAACAGTATGAGGCACAAAGTCCATATTAATGCCTGTATATTATACACAGTAATTCGACAACTGGCTGAAAAACTAGGTGTTGATATCAGGGTGTATTATGATTTATCAGATATAGTTCCAAACTCTCCGGTGCATAACAAATCCGTATAGTTTGGGTTTAGTTTGATATATATTGTTTTGTTGTTATAATTTTACTTGTATTCACAATTAGTAGACATAAGATTACTAGCGATGATAGGTCCAATTAGATAAATGGATCGTTTGGATTACAAGGAACATCCCAAGTTGTCTCCTCATGTAGTTTGCACCGACGTGCTTAAATTATTTGATCACAATATAGACAAATAATTTTAGCGCTTATATTGTTGAAGATAATTTGTAGTTTGTGAAGTTAATATTCATAATCGTAATCCTTTTAAAATATTTGTAAGTTTGTATTGATATGCAATGCTCCACTGCTTATGCGACTGCCAACTACAATCTAGAAAAAAATGTATATTAATTATCATTTGTTACTCGAGAGAAATGTGTTAAAATTAGATGTCCTTTAGAATAAAGCACATTCATACAGTGGACGTCCCTTCATATTACACGATGAAATTGTTAATTTTATGCATTATTAATAATCAAAATATATATATTTTTTATATTAAAAATAGCAATAATTTTACTAAAACAATTATCTCGTGAAATATGAAGCGATGCAATTGCACACGAATTGATGGTTTATGATAACAGTATTGTTAACGGCTATTTTCCTATGTAGCGGTTTTATGAGACTTAATAATTTATTTTATAATAATCCTGTATAACTCTACTGAATGGATCACTGTTCCGAAACATTAGTATATTTCAATAGATTGGAACAATAACAAAGCTTCAAATGCATCATTTGGAACTGACTGAACTATACCGAACATAATGTGTCTCACTCGTGAGCGAGGTAGATAACACTATCAAGATGAACTGAAGTGAATGCAATATAAAAACAAGAGATAATATTAAATAAGACGAGTCTCGCATTCGTTATATCAATCATGCACGTATAAATTACGATTGAAGCCCACTATAAATCAAATACGATTTGGTCGTTTTTCTAAATAAGTCTGGATAAAGTATGAATGGAAATTGGCTTCTTTTTATATTATTCACATCATTTACACGTTTTTAGATACTATTTTATAAGATACAACATTGCTACCTAATGTTTTTTTCAATTTGTTTCAAATCCTTTCAACAAATGTTCCAAATTATACGCATCAATGTTTCGGAACATTT
>WUAW01023132.1:3715-14150 GCA_017165845.1 Thaumetopoea pityocampa
AAAATGAGGGCCTAAATTTGGGGGTAGATAAATAAAAATTGACCACGCGACGCCCTAATAACAATCAGCTAAACAGTGGACGACTGTGGGATGATGTAATGATGAAAAAATAGAGTACTTTGACGATTCTGCGTGAAAATATTGTAGTTATCATATAAATTTGATGTAACATTTGAATGTAACTTCAATCACCTACCACAAATGTTTTTGTTTTCAGGGGATGCACTGGGGTGAGCAGGTGTGAGCGTGGCTCGCGTCCATCCCTTTACACCTTTGTGTCCATGGGACAAGCTGCTTGCCGCGTGGAGTGCGCACGCATCACATTCTCACCGTACAGGATGGTACACTTATGTAATATAAAAATCCTTAAAAACTAAATTTTGACGCCGTACCTATCATTAATACTAATAGTAGTGTTGACACTACGTATAAGTATGTCTCAAATGTGTACGTAAACATTTTTTATCATTATTATATTTATTTTCGTTTATTTTCATTGCATAAATCTTTTAATGATAAAAAAATGGACATAGCCAGTTTTTAAGTGGACATACATAAACAAACTTATTCTAAATTCAAATTTATTGCATAATTGTGTTGACAGATTATTTCACAGAATAAATACCAGATTTGATTATTTTCTGTTTGACATTGAAATTGTACTTTTAATTCGTATTCGCTTATGTTACATTAAATTGGAATTAGTGATAAATTTGAACATTAAAAACAATTCAATTTTACACGCATGACGGTGCTTACAATATGACCTCCATGTAGTATATATTTAGACTATAATGTACATAATATTGTCAACATCGAACTATTGTTGTGTTGTATTTTTATAGTAGCTGTAACGCGTCACAAAACACTTGTGATAATATATTCTATTTATAAATTGTTTAGGTTATATACTGTTTTACGCTGTATTAGGACATTAAAAAAACTAATAAATTATTATTAAAAATAATTATTTAATAGATATCATACTTATATGTTATCATTAATCAGTTAAAATTATATATTGTTCTAACAATATTTATCAGTTTAATTCAAAGTTTAATTAGTTATTTAATTTCACATAAAATTATTACGATACGTGTTATAATTTTATTATGATAGGTGTTTTAGCATAAAAATGATTATACACTACTGTGACATAATATATTTAGGAGCATATAATTTACATTTAAATTAACAGAAACATATATTTGTGTAATACAAGTTTTCGTAATGTAAATTCAAATTCAAATTGAAATTATATTTTTCGGCATATTTATCATGTGTAATTATTTGTACATTTTATTTACCATATTTACATATATAATGATGTATTTATATTTATAATGTCATTTGGGCATTGTGAATGACCAGTGAACGTGACGAATGCTAAATATCGCAAAAAATACAACAATTTTGAATTATTTCGTAACAACTTGATACACTTAATATTTTTTATAGCGTTATGTAAATTAAGTAGTTCATTTAATGATATTTCTAAATATACTCATTAATCACAATCAAATAACGACGACAATGTACGGATAAGCTTTGGGGATACTAAGATTTAGAATAGTACCTATCGCATCCAATAGAATAGAGATCACTATTTATTAATACACCGGACGACGAAAAAGGCTCTCCATGTAATCCTCATGGACGCCAAGGCTCTTTCCTGGAGGGAGCTTTAGAGGGCCCGTGTAAGGTGGCGCTAAGAAAATCCACCTTTGGACGCCCTCCCGATCAGAACCCTAGACCCTGAGCTACTATGTCGAGTGATTGACACGTTGTTACCAGTGGTTCAGGGTAAACCATCTATTTCTATGACTAAGCAGTAGGACTATACCGTTATGTAGGCTTTACTCCCATTAAAAATCACACGACGACGTCCTTCTTGAGCCCTACTGCCTAGCAGTGAGAGTTACGCGAACATTCATTTTCGCGGTGAGGACATGGCTGTTCTTCATGGGTCTGTCCTGTCAGTAGGAAACTTCGCTCTTCGTCTCCTCCTCCAAGGGCCGCTTACTTATTGGGTGACGGAGTGCGCTTCTTGCCACTTTCAGGTCGATCTCCTTCAGGGTGCATAAAGGTCGTTGTTCGCGTGATCTCTGCGCCTACGTCCGGGAAGCTTTTGATTCGAAGGGTTTGAGCTAGATGTCTTCCGTTTGCATTCTACCAGCTGTCTGATGGTCACGACGATTTCTCAATAAACTCTCGCTGTCCGAATGATGCAACCACTTGTAGGCAATTGTGAATAGACCTACTAATAATACAATACTCGTAATTATGTTAAGAGAATTTAACTGTAACAAAAACAACATGATGTATCATATGAAAAAAACTATAGCCAAATATATACGTTTAGGAACGACCGACGTTTCGCATTCATACGGTATTGAGCGCTCTTTGGGGTCACTTTTTGGAGATTCGCATTGTGCACCGGAGTCGAAATACTGAACAATGGACCAAGAGGTCCTGTTGACTGACCGAACGGTTTTGTGCAACGATAATGCGATGGATTAACATCAACGTGTATGTTACATCTTGATGAAGCACGGCCGTTCGGAAAACGTTTCATGAGTAATCAAATATCTGATCACTATCCAAGCGATCAGATGTTTGATTACTCATGAAATTGGTTCTTGTTGTAAATAGGGTAGTTGGCGCAATTTTTTAAATTAGTTTTTTTCAACAACCTATTCTATATACAATCTAAAATGGAATTTTTTAAATCAGTACTCTAATAAATATGTTAAAAACCTTTCAAATTTGTTTATGCGGGTAATCATAAGTTAAAAACCTTTAAAACTTCAAGTAACAAAAAAAGGATGCACATACTGTTTTATGCCATCATCGCCATTATGGTGTGGGCATGCGACAGAGATAGTGAGATGTTCCCACTACGCCCCTGCTTTTCCTTATGCCCATTATTAAAATATTAATTACTACTTCATTTTATCACTAATTCCGGTACTGTTTTCAGACAACGGTTTCTTTCTAATGGTATTTGCGGTCGCGTGTAAATTAATGTAAAAAATCAAACAGGAAATAAACCTATTAAGGATCAATGTTAATTTTAAAACGGTAAAGATATTGGGTTCACTTAAAAATACACCACACGATAAAATGAACGGTAGGTATGGTGGTTGTGTGTTATGGTCTTCTTTATGATTGAAAATGATTAGAAGTAAAAACAATGCAAAAAATGTAATAGCCTTTTACAGTGCTGCCACTTAATCTTCATCATCATCATCATCAGCATTACCCTTCCCAGTCCATATTCGTCCCCGCTACAGGGGCACGGACCTCCCCTGATCAGGAGGGGGATTAGGCCGTAGTCTACCGCGCTGGCCTAGTGCGGATTGGTGACTGACACTTTGCCTTATACCTGTCTAATTACTGGTCATAGTATGTGTGGGCCTATGGGGATGAAATCAGTTATTCATCTAAGCCCGCCTCACACTACATATCCTAAATATATTAAGTAAATCTCAACTTAGGTCGGAATAATTCTAGGGTGAAGAATCGAAAGACTGCAAAGCTGAACTGGCAGTTGGCAGGGCACGTAACTCGCAAAACTGATCGACCTTGGGGTTCTAAAGTGCTGGAGTGGCGACCCCGAAACGGAAAGCGTAATGCGGGTTGACCCCCACTAGGTGGACCGATGACCCGGTCGAAGATCGCGGGCAATCGGTAGATGCAAGCGGCTCATAGCAGTTCGGTCCGATGACTATTAGAAGAGGCTTATGTTCAGCAATGGACGTTTGTGGGCTGATATGACTGACATGATAATTATGACGAAGAATTACTGCATTGAACAACCGATTTTAGGGCTATCTGAAATGGGATACCAGAAAACAGTTAAGTAAAAAAGAAAGTACCTACTTACCTCTTAAGTCAACAACATAATATGCCATGTTGGCATTGTGTGTGTTGGCAAGTCTTCGTTTCTGTGTCCTCTTACGATAGTTTGGCCGATCTGCCGAAAGTATTTTATGTGATTCAGATCTTACGCTGTGTTACCATAAAGCAGAATTAATATTATTTTATTTAGTAAAACCCGAAAAATGAGATTTCTTGTAATTCGAATTCCCAAAGAGTTCTCATCCAAATATGACACGACACTTACCCCAATAAAATCACTCGGCAAATAATCGGCAGGTATTCGTGAAAAAAACTCCCCTAAGTTTTTTAATGTAATGCTAATTGACGTAATTTTTATAAAGGGGATGTTTTTTGTGAGATAATCAGTTTTGGAAGTAGAGGTCATAAGGTATGCAAACTTTTAAATTTTATCAACAAAAAAAAAAACGACATAATATGAATGACAATCTCATTGAATAGTTTTTGTTGTGCTTTGATGTGATAAGCTGCTAGGTGACTGGCGGAATCATCATTACCGTCATCGGCTCGTAGAAGATCACCGCTGGGCATGGGTCTATTCCGCAAAAGAGAGGAATTTGCTATAATCTCACGTTTAACAGGCATTTTGGAGATATGTATATGTTGGTTTTGGAGATATGTATATGTTGGTTTTGGAGATATGTATATGTTGGTTTTGGAGATAGGTATATGTTGGTTGATACGCAGGATCATAGTGCTGCCCGTTAGCCTAGTGTATTCCTCAGCTGATTATTACGGTGTCAGTCGGGAACAGATGAAGAGAGGCTATCACTATAATGACGTCATTTAGCAGACTGGCGGATTAGAATTTCAATAAGTTCCAAGACACGAGTATCGTATCCATGTTTTGTGCATCAGAGATGAATTATTTTTCTTTTCTTTTGTTTCGCGGGAGTCAATACTCATAAAGACTTCTAGTCTTCTATGAGAGAGATTAGGACATGTGGAACTCATTACACACAACCGAGGTGACCTCTTTTACCACAACAGAGGGACACTGTTCAATTTAAGAACCCAGTAAGTACTTTCAATGAAATTATACAGGAGAGTCCAAAATCCGTGTTTGTACTGCTGTTATTCTTATCTAGTACACCTGTAAAAAAAGTGTATCTGAGTTTCTATTTATCATCGAACTACGGGAGCCAGTGTATTCAATAGAACTTTACTAGGTTAATCTAAAAATGCAATAAAATCATTTTTGGAAATAATGTCTCTTATTGTGTTTTGATATTGCCCAGCCGAGAACGTCGTTGGTGATACTCTCTTGTGTCATGTTTATCTAGAGTTCATCTCCGGTAAGTAATTCCCCCCATTTCAATGATTTATTGTTATGTTATGTAGCGGGATGAATGATCGACGGTGATGTTAATGAAGACGTTGATGGTCACCAGTTATAGGTCGAAGTGTGGCAGGAGTGGCAGTATCGGAAAAGGGAAGGTCTTCCGATCAGACGTACTCGTATGTCGCGCCACTACTCCGACGGTTGATGTCGGGACGTTGTATATACCCTAAATCGCTATCAAATTTCATCACCGTGATTCAGACTTCTGCGATAATGTCGTCATTCAAAAGCTACGTGTTGAGGATGTGTAGTATTTATTATGTAGCGAAGTATGTCGTCACAGTAGTATGAGATCATTTACGCCAGAATCCGATCCCGCCGGCGAGGCGGAAGCAACTCCCGTCCGACTCTGACCCCGCATTCCGCCTCGTTTAGGTGAATCCTTGCACCGAGGCCCTCACTTTCGACGCACCCATCTCCGGCGACCGCCCAAGCCGAGGCTCGAGACCCTCTCGAGGTACCCTCGAGCTAGTCGCCCTACTTCGCAGCCGTTAAGGCTAGGCTGGAGTGCACTTCGCACTCGCCATCCTATCCGGTGGCGCTGTAAAGGCCTTAGGGCCAACAGCAGCCCTCATTTCGAAAAAAAAATCATTTACGTCGGTTATGCCCAAGGTTACTGCCCCGATAAATGGTGTGACTTGGACACTTGAACACTTGGACTTCTGAGTCTTTAATCAAGTGCTGTTATCCAAAAGTGTATTAAAAAATAGCATTAACAAGAAAACATAAAAAAAAGGTTATGTGTAAAAACTATTTTCTTTACAAGTTCAATAAAAACCTAACAGTAGCTAATAATTACTAATCCAGTATTATTCCAGTCTCTATCTTTATAATATTATCGTTCTAATCGTTCAATAAACTCCCTTTATAATTTCTTGTACTGTAAATGATTACTCTAAAAAATGACAAAACATAGTCACTAAGAACCCCCCAATCAAGTCATCAAATTACAATTACACGCGTGGCATTTTTTTTAAGAAAAAGCAACAAAAACCGCAAAGAACGCTTTAATGGAACAGGGGGACGTTTAAAAAGTTATAAATAAAATAATTCGTGTTTTTTGAGGGTCGCGTGCGTGTTTTTACCTTTGGCACGGGACGTCAAGTGCGCACGCTTCCGGCATTGTGTCCGACCCTCTTCACGTAAAAAGACTAACAAGGGTCATAGTTTACTGTGAAATATTTCGTTCAAACTATGTTTATTAGACTTCAAGTTAATATAGACTTTTGATATTTCAATCTTTGTTAATCTTGGTAATACCTATAGCTGAAGTGGTTTGACTGAAATTCGGTATATTATTAAAACATGATCTGGAATAGGATATAGGATATTTTAATCAATATACCACGCGAGCGAATTTGCATGCAACAAATAGTAATAAATAAAATGAAACTTTTGAAAATTTAAACTCATAAACAATATTTGCTACCTGAATAATAAAAAGTACCTATATATCGATAGCTTTTTAATGGTTACAGTAATGCATTCGACACTATGTAACACGTTATACTTTGAGATAAACTAGAGAGTACAGGAGTTAGAGGACCACGGCTTGAAAGGTGTACGAACTATTTACAGAATCGAAAGTATGTGGTGAAAGTTTTTGATAGTTTTATTGACAGCGTAAATAATTCTGCAGGAATAGCCCAAGGTGCCGTATTAGGATCATTGAACTACTTAGCTCATGTTAACGATTTTGATAATTGATATTATTTTTTTATGATTAAAATGATGTAAACTTATTAATTTTTCGATGACACTTGTATAATAGCCGTGGATAACGAAGTTCAAATAGTTTTAAATGTGCTCCAACACGATATGGATCCTTTAAACAATGGGTTACATAGTGGTAGTATATGGGCCTTGTTGTAAATGTACAAAAAACTAAATTCAACCGCATCAATGTTACTACGATTCCACAGGTATGCCAAACATCTGGCTACATATCGCATAAGACACTGACATGGGATTGCCCGAAGAAGGCATTTTTTGTTTCGTAGATCATTCGCTTTTCTTGAATCATTCTTATATTCAAAATTATACAGTATAAATGAAAGTATGATTAAAATGAATATTCTCGCTGTAAAAGCGTTATATTTGTCTGGTTATATAATATATACACAAGAGCGTCGTCAGCCGATGGCCGGGGAGGGGGGGGGGGGGGGCACGTTGATATATATACAATGAGAAAAGTATGAATTTTAAATACAGTCAAAAGCACATGAATGGCGGCGGCGGCGGCATGAGTTTGGACGTGCGAGACTTGCTTAATCGGTCAAGCAAGTCAAGTGAGAGGACTTAGGACTTTGATTTTCTTTGCATTTGGCTACATTTTTTGAATCTCTAAGGGCAACTGCCCCTCTCTGCTTCCCCTTGGCGACGCCTTTGTATACGCAACATAATTATACTGCTTGTTGTGTGACGCCGGCATAACAATACCGTCACTCCATTTCTTCCCGTGCATGTTGTGAGAACGAGCTAAGGAATGCACCAGGATAATGGGCAGCAGTGTTATCCTGTTATTCAGTAACGTGGCGTCATTGAGGTAGGGTCAATATTGACCCTGTAGTTTTTGTTTTAAAAGATTTCTCGGAAGTAATTGTCGTATTTAGCCGTGTGTTTCAGTAGCTGGAACTAAGGATCACCCCTTCCTGTCGTGCACCTCACTTCAGTGGTACGGCGCCTGCGCATGAAGCGACACGTGCGTACACCTGCGACCGGGTAATTATGAGCCAGCTCAATGATGATATTACTGCTTTGTGTAATAAATCGTTTTGAGTTTTTATCTATTTTTACTTATTTACGCCATTTTTTTAGAGACATTCATTTTATATATTTTATTGACTTTGAAAAGAAAGATTACGCCAGTTGACAATTTTTTATGTAACACTCAATATGGCTGGAACAAACGCTGCCATTAAAGAATTACCAACAATGAGCCAAATATAAACCGATGTAATTTTTAAAAAAAGTTGTATCTGGCACTCGTAAATGAACATATTTCTTTATGCAGATTCGGCAAACCTTTTTCGGGAAATGCGCAAAAGAATGCAGGAGTTTAGTGGAGAAACATCTGAAGAACCTCCGACAAAGCTTGTTAGTGTTCGAAGAAGATGCCAAGATTGTCTTTATAATAAAGACTGGAAGACAAGTCATACGCATAACACTCGCCATAAGTTTATATGCCCTAAGCACGTTATTTCATATTGGAAAAACTGCAGTGATAACCTAAACAAAAACAAATGATTCTTTCTGATGTCAAAAATCCAATATTATAGATAAAAAAATCCAATCCAATAATAGATTTAATTTTTTTTCTAAGAAAGTTTTTTTAATAGTAGTTAATAATAAAAATCTAATGGAAAGGATTGTACTTAATTAATGTGCTTCCTTTATTGTAATTATCTTGATATCAAGATCAGATTTTAAAATAATAATCACGTTTGTCAAATAAAATTGCTAAATCTCAAAAAATAGCGAACATTGTAACAGGGTCATAATGATCCAATTTAATATTGGTGTGCATCTTTTCCACCACAATGACGCCGATGTAAAAATCATAATCTTCTAATTTCAAATATTTTTATACAAGCCTTAGTTCCCAAAATGGTCCAGGTGGACCCACAGGGGTCCACGGGAGACTCGAAGGGGTCTACATTGGCGTACACAAATTTCTATAGTTAGATCTAATCTTCACATTTTTTGTCGAGTTTTGGAAATATAGTAGAAATGTAGCTGTAGGGGGTCAACCGGAACCAGCTAAATTTTGAAAGTGGATTATGAGAAAAAAAGGCTGGTAACCTCTGTTCTAAGGTTTGCTGGAAGAAAACTCAACTTATGAGCTAAGCTCGCCATTGTACAGCTTTTTTCTTTTTTTTTACAATGTATTTACTTGTTTGTGTACAATAATAAATAAATAAATAAAAATTCACTTTTATACCTAAATCTAGTTTCCAGCGACTAAAAATACCGTGGTTTAGGATCAGTGAAAGTGATTTTCAGCAAGTGGTGAAGAATCGATGGTGATGTGGCCAGTCGAGTGGCCGCCACACACCGACAATCTCAAAAAAGAAAATCCAATTCTTTTTGAGATTGTCGGTGAAATTGTGTTTTCCGATAGTCTATTGTGGTATGCAAAAAATATATATTGCACCTTTGATCTAATCCACTCTGCATTTCTTAAAACAAGTCGGCCACATTAAAGTCAATAAACTAAAATGGCCGGCCCAACTCAACAATACAACCCGGTAATGAATGCTTTTGTTCATTAATCATGTTAAAAGGACTTTCAATAAAAAAAACTATACGCTTTTGATCTCCATTATTTCATACACTTTTTTTAAACGCCTTCCGATTGTACTGTTACTTCGGCAATATATAGAACAATCTTTTTTTTCTAAGCTTTTTACGACGAGCAACAACGTCCGTTGCCAGCCTTTTGTTGTGAAACATAAAATAGTATATTTGCATTTAAACACGACGATTTGCATTTTGTGCTATTGACGGGTTAACAAATATATTTTTTTTACAAGAAAACGACAAAGAGTTTCAACAATAAAATGCAAATCATAGAAAACGTTCGAAATGTTTTAGCTGTTGAGTAATTGTTAATTGTCCGAAAAAATATTCAATTTTTTTTTAATATTTTTAACAGGGAAGCCATTTCTCTCTGTTATCTTTTAAATGATCCGTTTTGTGATATCAGCGAAGAGGAAAAAGTAGGAACCTACCTAAATAGACAGACGAAAAAGAAGACGTATTATTGTACGTCTGAATCAACCCTCGCTAACTTATGATGCTACCGAAATAATAGCTTTATTCTCTTTCTCTAGCCGCTGTAAGAACTGGTTGAGATTCTAGTGCAATAAGCAGACATTCAGAAAAATGTTGGGTTATATTGACTACGCTTAGCTGGAAGATCCACATAGTAAATATCACCCAGAAAGTCACTGCTACTTTGCGCGCTTTTAACAAATTCAATGCCGACTACACGGCGCCGTGGAAAGTGGGAAGGTCGAGCACATGGCGCCGTGGAGAGTGGAGAGGCCGAGCACACGGCGCCGTGGAGAGCGGGGAGGCCGAGCACACGGCGCCGTGTCACGCTTCAATTTAGTTTGTAAGCCGCATTATGCCATCGAATAATAATAATAAAGTATTATTCCTATTCAAACTATTCCAAAGAAAAACACATAT
>WUAW01023136.1:8952-27536 GCA_017165845.1 Thaumetopoea pityocampa
CTGTATCATCTTATCGACACACTACATAAAACATACATACGAGTACATATCGCTCATCCAATAGAATAATGACGTAATTACATTTTTTGCAATTTATCAGAAGAAGCGTTTCAGTTTAAAGTTGGATTATATCCATTTTGTAAATCATGTCGATAATTATCATGACTTTTCATAATTCATTTATAGATTATTATTAATAATTTGAGCATTCTCGAAAAAATCCATATTAAACAACAAATCATCCAAATTAAACACAAAATAAAATTTTTACTTTTTTGCAAATATTTTATTATTCTATTGGATGAGCGATATATACAATCACGCCTTTTTTCCCTTGGCTGTCCGGCGGAGAATCAAGCTCCGATCTTCCGCGTGACAGGCGGATATACTACTGTACCACTGTACTACGGAAGAATTGGGGTAGGCAGAGACCAATTCTTTCCACTTGCTACAAGCAAAGTGGCTATTCACAACCCAGTTTTCGCCCCCGCAGGTAACGAAACGTGTCCAATAACCCCGCGGGCAACGAAAAGGACTCTAGGATATAGGTTACTACTATCTCGGAAGGAGTAGGAAGAGACAGTAGTAGCTCGGGGGGCCGGGGTCGCTTACTCGTATACTTAAGTCTATTTGTCGGACAGGCTAAAAGATGAGGTACTCCCTGACCAAAGTAGACCTGATGTAAGGATACCGAATATATAATTAAATTCCAAAATGGCGCTGTCAGTTTTCACTTTACTGAAGAAATCTGTGGTCAAATCATAAATTGTATACTGTTGAAGGTATGTCTGTGGATAAATATTATTAAAAAATAAATTTGTTTTGATCTTAGCCATGCCAAAATATTTTCAATAGAAAAAAAAATACATTTGATCACTAATACTTTCGATTTACTCAATTTAATTGACGGGTACATTTCTTACGTATTTATCGCCAAATAGCAGAGCTCTGAGAGCTATTCTCTTTCAGTTATATGGTAAGACGCGTTCTCGCAATCACAGCGCATTAAACACGAATACTCTAGCCTTGGGAGAGCCTCTAAACTTGGGGTGCAAGTTCAAAAATAATGAAAATCAGACAGCAATACTATCTAATTTTCATTATTCATAAAGTTGCACCTACGATGGCTCCAAATCAAAGGTGCAATCGGCGCACGAGCCGAGTTATATGCGGAAAGCGGAAGTTACAGTCAAAACATGGTAATTTTGAACTCCTTCAGGTAGAAACTTATACGATCATCATCATCATACCAGCCCATAGACCTCCACCGCTGGACATAGGCCTCCTCTAATGAACGCCACACTGAGCGGATATGAGCGGCCTGCATCCACCGATTGCTCGCGACCATCACCAAGTCACTGGTCCACCTAGTTGGGGGTCTATCTGCGGTACACTTTGCGGTTCGGAGTCACCACTCCAGCACTTTAGGAACTCAACGTCCATCGTCCATCCAACTTATGCGATGCTTGCGCTTAAAATATACTAGGAGAAATTTGGGAATAAGCATATAACTTGTTGCAACAGTCAGTCTGTCATCAAAGCCCTCGATTCATGGAACTCGAGCTCTGCACTTGTTCTGGAAAGCACACAACAGATGCGGAGCGCACAACAGACAGTGTTGTTTTCCAGATCATGCAGAAGTTAGGGGTAATGAACGCGCGTAGGTACCTTTAGCTCGTGAGGGATCTAAAAGTACCCTAATTGGCTCTGAGCCATTTACAAATATATCAGAAAGTATAAACAAAAGAAAAAGTTGGAAATATGCCAATGATAAACATGAGGACAGCCCTTTACAGTGCTGCGTTCTGGACAACACTGCACGGAGCTGTCACGCTCCATAAGGTGTATCGGCGAATGGGGCGATCGAAATAATCATAAGCTACTCGGAGCCAACTGGAAAGAACTTCATCGCCGCATACTGATTTGACTGCCACACTGGTCATATATGACCGGCCTTGGTTTCTCCTGTGACGTCACGGCGGTTATTGGTGATCAGAGCGCTTAAACTTTTTACTGTTGTAAAAATTTATTGAAAACTAGCTTTTGCCCGCTACTCCGCCCTCGTGTATGTCTGTTTTCCGCTACATGGAAAAGCCCGACACAATCATAGATTTATATAAAGTTTATGAACCACTTTTACTTAACCTCTCGTACCTTAACGGCGGCTACTGTAACAGGGATAATGTAACAGATAGGAGTCAAGCTGTATCTTCAATTCTATTGGACCGATTTTGATGAAACCTGCCGCAGTATTTAAGTCGGAATAGTACATAGGTGTCGACAATATAGACCGTACATGACTTAAAAACAATTCTGTGGTACGGGTCCGGGATCAAACCCGCCACCTTTCGATCGTAAGTCATGTCTATAACCACTACACCACTAATGTGTCTTGTGTGTTGTATAAACTTATGATTTCATATAATTAATCGTTTTAATAGCGTTTCTAGATAAACAAGTTTCATAAAATTTAACGTGTTCGAGTGTTACTTTCTAGAAAACAATATTTACGCAGTTCGAGTGTTGCTTTCTAGAAGATAATATTTTAATATTTATTGAGCGATTTTCCATGAAATGCAATTTTTTCCATCATTTTATCATTTGTGGACAAATAAATTTATTTCTTATAATACAAAATGAACATTATTATTTAATTTACATCCAAGTTTTTCTGCAAGAGAGACCGTAGACAGAAACATCTAGATAATTCATACAGGTTGTAGTTATGTTACCGGAGCCAAAAAAGAAATTTTGTCCGTTTTTCTGTTTGTCTGTGGGTTTGTGCACGCTAATATCAGAAACGGCTGAATCGATTTGAATGCGGTTTTCACCGTTGAATTGTGGCAAGCTTCCTCTAATATTTGGTGTTTGTTTCATCTATCTATCATTAATCATTAATTCTTATTAAGATCTGAGAAAATTATTTATGTATAATTTCGCTCTTGCCGAATGCCCACGCGGACGGGGTCGCGAGCACAGCTAGTATTATATAATTTCTTTCGTGAACACAACAGATTGCAGGTAATTAGATACCTTATGAAATATACTATCCTCGCCTGTCACGCGGGAGACCGAGGTTCGATTCCCCGCCCTAGACCCAGGGAAAAGGCGTTATTGTATGTATATATATGTATGAAATATATTTTACAATACTTATTACAATGATTGTATTTCCTGGTACATGTACTAATGTAAACATTGTTTCACATGTTCCAACACCGTCCAATAAGTGAGCCACAGTATATATGAGAATGCTGTGTGACGCTGGCATAATAATAGCGTCACTCCATCGTGGATGCTGTGAGAACCAGATAAGGGATGTACCAGGATAATGGATAATGAGCAGCAGTATTACCTTGCGATTCGACCAACATCTACTGCTATCTCCAATACTGCTGCAAACCATAGAGATTAAATCCCTTCCATTTGTGGAAGAGTCCCATGTCCAGTAATGGACTTATACGTGCTGTTAATTATGATGAACTGTGAACATAGCTAACAGTTGCGTGGTTAAATTACGGCGGGCACAGTATATTTACGTTGGGGTCGTAAAGTGCTAGAATGGCCACCCGGCTCCTGAAAGCGTGGTCTAGTTCCATCCCTGATCTTGTGAGCAGCCGATAACGGCTGGTTCTCACAGCATCTACGGGAGACGAGGGAGTGAAGATACGACACAATGATTAAAAATACTATTATATCTGAGAACATAAAAAAACAACCTGTGTTAGTTATTCATCTATCAAATCGAAAACTACTAATAATACATACATACACTCACGCCGATATCCCGTAGGGGTAGGCAGAGATCATAGTACATAATGCATACATACAGTCACACCTCTTTCCCATTGGGGTAAGTAGAGACCACTTCTTTCCACATGCCACGACCGTTAAATGAGCAAAGTGGATATCCGCAGCCTACAGTTTGCCCCTGTGGGCAACGAGACGTGTCGGGTGGCGAACCGCGACGCTGACATTTTATGAGGTTCAAAAGTGATTAAAGAGCCTCATTGCGTACCCACGGCTTAGTGGAGAGGAAAGGAAAAAGGATGAGGTAGGAAAGGTGTATTGAACGAGGAATGTGGAATTTAGGAAAAGGACTATAGGGTATAGGATACTACTATCTCGGAAGGAGTAAGAAGAGACAGAAGTAGCTCGGGAAGCCGAGGTCGCTTACCCGTATACTTAAGTCTATTTGCCGGACAGGCTAAAAGACTAAGTACTCCCTGACCTTATATATATATATTATAATATCAAATTTACTGTTAACATAGGTACAATGATTTCACAAAACAAATCATATAATGGATGAATCGTCTATACATTCATTTCGCTTGCGTGGAATCCCGTGGAAATCACGAGCCCTTTGCTATTTCAATAACTTGAAGCGTATCATACAAATATCAATTTGCTTTTACTTCACGGTTTATTGCGACCGCTGAAGGTCCGAAATTGTGCTTGCCATCGGCAACAAGTATTTTGTAATGTTTGATACGTGACAATGCTTAATGCTAACTGTCGGGTTAACTGTGCAATCGTCATGGGAACGGCAGCCGACGCCCCGAACTCATGGCTTTTTATTGTGTTTGAACAATTTCTGTATGTGTTTGAATAGAAATGAGTCAGAATTGAAAAATTTACATCAAAGTGTCCAAATTGATACACAAAGCATGACCGCACTAATCAATTTCGTTTCAGTCCCGTACAGATGTATGTATCCATTACACTTCTATTAGTTCATTTTCCTAATTCGTGGTCTCTACTAAAGGACTAGACTTCGCCAACGGCTACCGATCTTTCCCACTTTAGCTCATTGCCACTTCAGTTTATTAATTCTTCGTACTAAATTCCTAACTCCGGTTCTTTAACGGATATTCTTGTTATTGATACAAATTATTCAAATGTGTAGTGTGTAATAATAAATAATATTTTCACTTCAATCCACACCAATATGATAAAAGGGAAAGTGCGGTTGTTTTTTCTGTTAACTCTTCATGGCGCAAGCGCTTATTAGAATTAGCTTATTGTTTTGAAATTTGGCGTATATGATACTAACTTTAATAGGATGAACATAGGTTATGAATTAACATCACTATAACAAAGTTATTTCAAGCGTAGCTGTGGATCTCAGGTGGTTAGTCAATAATTATCGTTATAATTAAAATCATTAGAAAATAATACATTCTCATTCGCCATCCCTGTTTTGCTTGCCTGCTGTTAAAATCTTGTCCAATCTGATCACCCGAATTTTGCTATTCAATTTCGTTTTCAACCGCAGTCAAATACCGGTCGGGTACCGAATAACATCCGAGTCGAAAGTAACTATTTCGATTATTGTATTCCAGTATTTGTAATGCAGACAGACACCTAAACTGTGTACATGGTCAATTTTAGTTTTGTCAAGATGAGAAACTTTCTATGACCCCGATGTACACAAGACAAGACTGTCAATAGTTTAAACCAATACTTCACACATGGTAATTTGAGCGCTCCAGCTTGAAATTCGTATGACTAGAAGTATTTTCCAATCTGCTGTTGCGCTCTTTGGCTCCTTGCGAAAACTTGTTACAGAGGTCAGTTTTTGTGCAGTGTCCGCGACATCCATTATTCGTGATTTGTCGGCCGTGTATCAAGGTCAAACATTGTTTGGTTACGTAACTTGTTATTATGAACAGGTGTTCGGGAAACAAAACGATTTAACTTATATATTTAGATGGCCTACTTAAACAGTATCCAAGTTACTAATTTAGACCAACGTATAAGTCTGTATCGCCCGTTCTTCTCGGAATTATTGAAATATAAAATTGAAAATTGTAGAAGAGTTTTCGTCCGTTGCTGTCTGAGAATTTCTCAGACAGCAGTTCTGTCAAATATATTCTCACAAAATCTAGGACCAATTGGTCCGAGCACAAAACCGTTTTTAATGCCATCTGTTAGTAGACGATGTAACAGATAGGAAGCATTAATCTCCTAATTTAGTCTCTTGATTTGTTACGAATATCGGTACTCTATAATAACATTGATAACTATAGGTACTAATTAAAAACAAACTCCTATATACAGTAAACCAAGTTGAATTGTGTTTTTATCATTAGGAATTCTAAAAACAGATGAATTTTTTAATACGTTCAACATACAAAAAATAAATCTAAATCAGTTTATTATTCCTCCTGTAAAATTTGCTTAGATGCAGAAAAAAATCTCGGAGAGTCATGGACGTTTTGTGTATCTGAAAAGTTGTACAGGCTTGTAAGCAACTTAAGAAGGCGCTATTATAAAGGTTCACGATCGATGATGTCACAATGAATTCGATTTTCGGCATTTGGATATTAACATTTATAGTGTTCGTCACCGAAATGTAGGAGTTCTCCTTGATATAACTGCACCCACATAGAAACTACTTTGTGCTTATCCCACGCTACGCCTACTGTACTAATAAGCACTTTCATCTAGACGTGTTGCCTAATAGATGATAAATTTATGTAGAGAAACCCAGTCATGTTGGTTGTAAAATTTACTACTTCTACTTCGTTGACAGTGAAAGTAAGTAAATGTAAAAATTATTTAAAATTTGTTTCTATTAACCCTTGTTCTCAGTTTTATTGAGGGTCACAGTTCTCTATCTTGACAACATCAAGGTTATCTTAACTTTTAGTTATAACAACAAGCACTTCAGTTGCATGATCGATGGTTTTTACTTCATGGTCGATTTTAATTGTTCATTATCGTCCAAATAAGGTCTATTATCAAACTTGTTTTTATCGTGCAGAGAATGCCTAACGCATACCGTTGTGTCAAGACCATGGCATAACGGTTATGTTGTATTTGGAGCCACTAAAACCTGCATGTATCCTCTGTAGCCCGTGTGTCCGGCCGCGGGAGTTACTCGCGTATTCTTCCGCGATACGGACAAGCTTGGGGTCTGTGACCTCATCATTATCTAGAAACCCTAGCTCCCCGGCTTCATCTATTATCAACATTGAAAATTCCGCTATCGACGTTTCAGCAGCTGGGACATAAAACTGTTAGTTAAAAACTACGGCACACATTTCGCCACTGCGTTCAATCACTTCCTCTTGCGTTTGCCAACATACAGTTTTGTATCGGTTGGTAAGCTAATAAAATTTAATGTGTTCAGATCGTCATTGTTAAATAATGGTTTATGTAACTACAATACTCATGCTTTGCTTTCAGATATCTAATAGTTTTAAAAAGAAGCCGGTATATCTACATTTTTTTAACTACGGAAAAGTGTAAATTTATGTCTGAAACTTGATTGTATTTCTACAACAAATTATCATTTGCGTTTCTTTACTATTTTTAACGTAATTGATAATTTAAATAAAGTCATAGATAATTTAAGAAAAAATAAATCAGTATTCGAAAGTATAGACACACAATAATGCGATGACAGCACGGCAGAAAACTGGGTCACCAGAAGATCAGTTTACGTAAACAAATTAATGCCTATTACTCAAGGTTACTACTCGGTGCTAAAAGATAATAGTACTATATTATTGGTGGCCTTAATATTATATACCGCATACAATAGTGATTTAAGTACATCACCAGATACTGTATCGGCAGACATGCTATTAATACTTCTAGTGTATATTATTGTAGAACTAAATAAGATTCTACTACTAGCTTTTGCCTGCTGCTCCGCACGCGTGAATGTAGGTTTTTCGCTACATGGGAAATTCCGAAACAATCATAGATTTATATAAGAAGCCTTAGAACCACTTTTACTTGACCTCTCGTACCTTAACGGCGGCTACTAAAACAGGGATCAAGCTATATCTTCAANACGATTTTGATGAAACATGCCGAAATATTTTAATCGGAATAATACCTTTAAGACTGTAACATTTTGACCGAAATCTATCTGCTGGTTTTTGCCTGCACCTTGAATAAACAAACAAACATCGACGAATTTGGTTTCAGAAGCCCTTAATTAGTCGATATGAGTAGTTTTTTTTTTTAATATATTTGATCTACAAAATTTAACATTTAACAGTTTTATAATAGTATAGATTATACCATGTATATAAGTACTTATAGTAATGAAGGCGAAACTAGCAAACATTAGCCAGTGACTAGCAAATTGCTTAATGATATTCTCCAAGAATCTCGCCCCAAAAAAATAAACTTTTTTAAGACCCAGAAATTACAGGTCCACTCCATCACTCCATCACCTTCCATACTCACTGGATCTGCAGCAAAAATAACTTTACAAACTTTTTTCAGCCCTCAATCTCAGGGCTTCATCGAAATGTTCTTGACAGATCTACATAAATGGTATGAGTAACTTCAATGTACATAGGCTTGGGTCATTTTAATTTCATATATACGTATAAATCCTGATTTCGATAAACAGTATTTCGTAAATTATTATTTTAAAAGAATACACTAAGAACACGTTCAGTACTAATAATAAAAATTCTACCGTCTTGAAATTTATTCTGGCATTGATAGATAAAACATTCAGTGTGGAAGAAGTCTTTATGGCTCATCACATAAATGATAGTTTAGATTTTAAACATTACGACTATATAAATTATGACCTGGAAATACTGTTACGATTTTTTGTAGCGATTAGAAATTTCTGATAGAATCTTATATCTTTTTTTTATTGTGCAGAAAATGCCTAACGCATACCGCTGTATCGAGGGCATAGGACAACGGTTGTTTGCTTTGCACCTATTAAGAACTGCACGCATCCTTCTGTAGCCATTGACCTAATATAGATATAGACGCAATGTCTAGTACAAAACTTACGGAAAAAATGTCCACAGTTGACTTATATACATTTATAGATACTTCTGTGATTGAATAATTTAATTTGAAAGATACTGCTTAAAACATAGTGCTTAAAATCGCAAACAATGTTAAATAGCACACACAATAGCATTAATTTACAGCTTCGTCTATAGTCGGTAATCTCCAAAAAACTGAGAAGAAAGAAGTGCACGCGGTGGATTATTGCACTTCTTTGATGGGAACGTTTTTCGCCCGGCAATCGTGAGTCTATAGATTTATGGTCTAAGTCTGTTTCCTATGTTCTTGGCCACGGGGTTTCTCGCGGTGATCTGAATCTTATATTTGAAAACAAGAATTAGTTCAAGAAAAGTTCAGAGAATGTTTAACCGAGATCTATCCGATAATAAATAAATGATCTATAAATATTAATGTTGCTCTATGAAAATACGCAATGTGCGTTACATAATACAAATATTTTTAGTGGCTTTGTGATCAATTAATCTTTACAAGTTTAAGTAAACAGGCAGTGTTATGACGTGGTGATGATTTTAAATTTCAGTATGCTTAATACTAGTTTCATAAGTACCTCATGATAATATTAACCGAGACTATATCACACACGAAATTGAAAATGTAGAGTTATAAAGTTGTATTTTTACTGAAATTCAAGAAAACAAAATAGTATTTATCTCTGGATATATAATGATAAATTCGGTCATCACCATATCAAACGGGACACGCCCATTATTGGACATATCATCATCGTCAGCAGGTAGAAGTACACTGTTATACATATGGGTTTCCTCCTTAAAAAGGAGGGATTTGTTATAATCACCACGCCTGGCAGTCGTCTTGGAGATCGTAGTAGATTTTGATTGAATAACTGGATAACGGTGCTGTCCATTATCCTGATACATCCCTCTGCTGATTCTCACAGCATCCACGGAAGAAATGGAGTGACGCTATCATTATACCGGAGACACACAGAAATATATTTGACTATATTGAACACAAGCCTCCTTTAATTAATAGCCTCCTAATAAGAATTAATAAGATCCTCAGTGCATCTAGTCCAGAGGTTCCCAGGCTTTTTTTCTCATAGACCACTTTCAAAAGTTAGCTGGTTCCGGTGGACCCTCTGCAGTTACATTTCTACCATATTCCCAAACTCGACAAAAGTGAAGATTAGATCTAACTATGGAAATTGCGTACGCCAACGTAGACCCTCGTCGAGTCTCCTGTGGACCCCTGGGGGTCCACCTGGACCACTTTGGGAACTAAGAATCTATTCTCCAGTGAGGGGTCGACCTACATACATTTCGTTTCGGGGCTTTTCCAACATTTAATAATCTCTTTGTTTCTATATCTGTACGCAGCTCTCTTGAAAACTAAGAACGATAGCTTCAAATGTTATTTTGGTATATTCATATGAAAATCTAAACATAGATCCTGATACCACTTACAAATATTCCGTTAAAATTACGCTTCGAATATATGTATGTGTGTTGAATGTAGTTGTTATTTTTCTCATTAGCGGTCTAGTTACGTTATAAGTCTAAATAGTTTAGTTTTAATCTTGAGGATAATTGTTTGTCGAAGTATGATAATCAAAATGTTATTATACTTGTTGCACATTTATGTAAGCAATAAAATTCGCTTACATAAATGTGCAACAGTATGCGCCATCATAAGAGAAAAGGTGCAACTAACTTTTTTTCCCAGTAAATGAGTTATATACTACATACCTATTTAGAGTCATTACAAAAAGGCTCATCGGCTTATATATATTTTTATTTACCTTTCAAGAATTGGCAGACGTGTCCTTTTGTCTTATGACGGCAGTATATTCACACGCTGGCGACCAGTACGTCGGCGATCGCAATTCGCGCTGAATTCCAATCCGAGAGCCGAACTGCCGACGCTTGTTTTTACCTGCACGCACTTTCTTCTTTGTTACTTGTACTTTCTCGTCAGTGGCCTCACGTTTAGCCTCAGGTGCATGTTTGTGGTAACCTGACATTGCAAAAGGGTATTTGCTCCGCCAATTTTACAATGATTACTTTAACAGTTGTTGGAATGCGACCTGGTTTGCGGTAAAGCTTTTGCGACTCGGAATTCTACTTCTGGTTTTTACTTATTTGTTTAATCGTTTTATGTCCTTTCGAGAAATATATGTATATTAAGGTACAGTATAAGATCTCGTAATATGCTCACTAGATCACGAAAATGCTATTATTATATATCAAAGCTAGACATATTATTAAAACTAGTCGTGGTATTATATCCATACTGATGGGATATCAGTAACCTTCCGACTTATCTCAAATGTTTATGAGTAACCTGCTCAGATTAAATACTTATCTTCCTTAGGTGATGAATTTTCAAAATTCCTTACTTAGTGCTTAGCTATATTATAAAAGGACTCTTATGCAAAATTTCATGCTTCTAGACCCATCAGTTTAGGCTATGCGTGTCTGTTAGTCAACCAATATTAGAGTTTTATTAAGTAGATATATTAGTAGTTCTTGACTTGTGTTCGTTTTCCTGAATGCGATTTTAATAACAACTGTTTAAATTAATTTCTTTTTATCACTAATTAAATTTTTATTTTCAGGTACGTCTTCAACATAATCAAATTTGTGAGTAAATACAAGCACGTTAGTACTACAAATTCAGCAATGCTTTCGTCATCATTATCATCACTAACTTCTCTTGTGATATGTATAATCATGGGCGGCGGTGATTGCTTTATTACCCACCATAGATAGTCAATTTGTTCATTCATCCTATTAAGATATATTTATTCTATGAAGGTGTGTATTTCCTACTGCTAAATTTTGAGGTATTATCATCGTATACATTTTCCTTATCGGTTTATCTGATAAGAATATGACATTTCAATGGTGTTGTGTTCTTTTCCATCACAAGATTGCTAGATTATGCTTAGGGTAAAAAATTTAATAAATAAAAATCAATGTCAATCCTAAAATTTAGATGAATTTTTTATTTTAATATGTCATATTTACAAATTTCAGAGATGACACGAAAATGACAATAAATGAATCTGATGATGTTATTGAAAATTTATATTTAGAAACTTTTAACAGTTTATCTTTCGTGTTCATATCAAAATATGTGTTTAATAATGTATTTATTGCTCTAATAACTGCAGTTTGAAATTCAAATCAAGAACGTTTGTATTATTTGTTTATCTGAAGTTTGAACGATGGACCCTTAAAAATTATAGTAGGTAGGGTACTACCGACCATCATATATATCATCATATCATAAATCATAGCACAAATATTATCGTTCTTATTCCTATGTACCGCGGTCACAAGCGTTGGTCTCTCGCAGGACCATGTCATGCAACATTAAAGTTGTCATGCTCAGCCAAGTTCAGTAACGTCTAGTGGTCTGGTGGTGGTCATCGCGACCAGCTGCTTGGCTCATCCCTTTTTTAGATGCTCTCTTAGTTATATCAGTAACGAATATCAGCTATACTCCATAGTTCCTTCCATTTGTTCTCATCTCGCCTGCCATTCTTGAACTGCCTCTTCTCAAATACCTTATTTCTGTCTGCTCAACTCATCGTACACGGACTGGCGCATCTCACCAATTTAATAACCTCCTGGTCAGCTAGTAGAATATCTTACCTTATATATGTATTAGAATGTATATACTTTGGTGTGTTTATACCTGTCATTCTCTTTGCACCCACTTTATTATCTCTGCACTACCCAAGGGTATGTTAGCAGAGAATGTTTCAGGCATTAAGTCGGCCTCATATTGTGGAAGAGATTTAAATAAATATCAGCCAGTTTTGCAAGCGCTGCCTTGGGTCAGCAGTATCTGGCTGAACATAATGGTCTGTGTAACGCGCCACTGACCGTTGGGAGTATCGCTCAATCGTGCTTCAGCGCACCGGGCGCACTCGTTATCGTGGCCATTTATTATCAGCTCTGTTATCAAACGAGATGTTTGTTTTTATTTTACATTTTTTTCCAGCGCTTTTACTGATGCGCATTTCTTTGTTCATATTGTTTACCTACAATCGTAAAATGACTCGCTGTATTTTGATTGCATTGTAGCATAGTCATATTGGATATTATATTGTTTGTTTTTTATTAAATACGAGTATACAGTAGCTTAAGTTTTATTTTATTTTATTTATTATTTTATTATTTAAAGAACATTTAAAAACAATGAATTCTTTGCATACTAAAATACAAACTATTATATCCTATCACATTTCCCCGTGAACAAATTAGAAAAACAGTTATTTAAAAACAGAAAAATAAACAATTGATCTAGAGTTAATTGATGATTCAAAGATCATTAAATATGATTGAAAGAAACTTGTTTTTTCATCGATATTGATTTGTGCTAAATAAATTAAGTTAGGTATGTAGTAAGTATTGTTTAAATATATCGATTGATACGAACGTTGCCTAAGGCGGATCGCGCGTGGTGTGAACAAGATACCGATTTTGGAGTTGGTCCAAAAGCTACTTTAACTTATTCAGGGTTTGCAGGTGAACGGCCTTTATGCCTACGCGCTTTTCGAAAATCACGTATTTACACTGAGCCAGGTTCCGTCACTACTTTAAATGGCGACGACGCTGTACCTTCCTCCATATTCATTTATAGTATTTATTACTAATACCAGCTTTGTATCAAGGTTCTATATGTGTTCGACGTGACTTGCCTTTCAATCTCCCGTGTCAACGGTCAGTAATTAGAATTTTAATCGTATGTAGCGTTAGCATAATAATATCGTTACTCTATACCTTCTTAGGGTAATGCGTCGTAGTGTCCTTTTTTACGTGTAGGAAATGCCTTACGTATACCGTTGTGTCAAGGGCTCGGTACAACGGTTATATGAGGGTTGTACCTACTAAGACCTTCACGGCGTCCATCTTAAGCCTTTATGCTCGACCGCGGAAGTTAAGCGTCCTCGTGAACGCGAGGATTAATGAAATGTTCCTTCAATTTCATAGTTGCCTGCAAACCATGGGGATTATCATATATATTCCCTTTCATGAAGGAAGCATCTGTCCGTCAATGGAGTTTGGTGAAGATGAAATAATTGGAACTGTTGTCTTCTTCATTCTGGTATTATTCCGACTTTATTTGACACATAAAAGATCGTACACGGTACTACCGTAAAGCGTAACGGCGACTTGCATAACGTGTCAGACCCTACTAACTAAAAATTGGTGACCTTTAGCGACATGTTACAAGGATAACGACACGTTTCTATCACTTCTGGGGGACTTTAAGCATGCTCCTTTCTTGCATTATGTGGACCTATGTCAAGATCTTTTGTAATTGTATGTGACGTCGCTGTGAAGCAATTTCAGATAACCGATTGCATTTTGAAGTAAACCTCATAAGTCCCTACAGTCCCAGATTTTGAAACCAGTCATGACACTGTTTTAAGTTCCTTCTAGAACACTGAATACCTATAAACAGCAACCAACAACTAACCCATGGGTTTAAACTGCATTGTTTATTTAATTTTCCTCTATATGCCAGTTTATCCGTATAAAATTTTAACTTTGATAAGGGTTAATCGAGTCTATTTATACATATGAGTATATTCCCATTATTAATCTGAAAGTCACGGTGCTGTGATGGATTTGAAGGTCTATGGTCGATTCCGGGCCGAGTACGCTAATACTTTTACATATAGTTGTATTAGTCTAATAAATGATTCTTTCTTTCTGTCTGATTATATTCGTTTTCCGAAAAGTACTTAAAATGGTGGGGTCCGTTGGTTTCTCAATGATACTGGTCATGGCAGAAATTGTGGAGATCTTAACGGGGAATTTATCAGGCGTTCTGGCTGCGAGACGAGTTTCGGATTCGTCTCGCAGACAGCTACAATAACAGCTTGACCTAGGTCGGAATCACGATCAAGATTCTCATTATATTCAAATTTATCATTATAACCATAAGTTATTACTTCAGCAGTAACCTCAACACTTGTAACTCTGGAATATTCTGTTGTAAATTGGTTTGATAATTTTTCAACCCCGCTTGCCAAATAGTTGTAAACTGCGTTTATACTTGTCTTGACTTCCTAATAGAGTGGTCACGATAGTTCCACTGACTAGTAAGGCCATGTGTCGAGTAGCTCTTAGCTGCTGTGTGCTAATTTAAGTTACGAAACCTCAGAATTTACGTATTACAAGCTACCATAATATATTCCTCGGAAAATCGGCTATAACCAGCTAGCGTTACGGGCTTGTTTGGAATTTAAAGACATATCGTTGAGAACTATAAACGAGGCTCGTGTAGTATTTCCTCTAGGAGAGATAAAATAATATCTCCCATTAAACCCATTAATTAACTCATGCTTGCAAGAATCTTTTCTACGTTATTAATCCCGGCATTTGTTACCAGAGCCGTCCTTCCTGAATATTATTCAAGAGAACAAGAGCTACATACGCAATATAGGTTTTTAAACTATCATCGTTATTTATATCAAAACTGTTATATTTTACTTCCGGGATATTTACCATATGTTGTAGGAACGAATTTGCGATATTGTTGCAAGCTGAAAACAATATACGTGGAGTCGTGAGATAAAATATTAAGGTGAGGGTAGGCTGGTTCGTCTTCTTATAATATCACCTACCCGCAGTATATTTAGGTTATCTGTGATCATAGCGCTTGTAACAAAAATATCGTAAACTCGTTCCTTCAGTAATACACAGTGTCGGTTAAATTTATAAACTCTATCTACAGCTCACCGTCATCGTCTGTATATGAATCCCTGTATTCGTATATGTCATGACACTGTGGGTGGTTATTTATAGTTCTCTGTATGTTTTTAAAGAAAACAAAATGGTATCTGTTTTATTACAAGATATATCTGTCGTTTCGAAGTTTGCTTCCATGTGATATTTATCTCTTTATACCTCTTTCGCAGCGTCGAATGAAATCATAGGAAATTTTGTTTAATCTAACTTTTAAAAGTAATATTAAAAGCCTATAGAGACAAGCAAACTATCGTGAAAATCCATAACACATTTGATAGATAGGTCAATTTAAATTTACTCTGGACCATTCGTGGCCACAAGGTCATTCAAACAATAGCTTTAAAGCATTTGATTTCTATATAAATAGGCTTAGAATAGGGTCAAACGAAATCGGCCATTCGTCTTCCGGAAGCACCGTGGTGACGCATTGAGTTCATCGTCAACCAAAACTTACGTAAGGATCGGCGCAGACGCATCTTATATCCGTCCCATAGTAGCAATCCCGACCTATATTCAGTATAAAATACAAACAAATGTAAACCTAAATACGAATGTGTAAGATTGAAAATTGCAGTTGGCCAATGTGGAGTTTAGACATTTTCGTCCGGTTTCGGATATGGACGGCAGCCAGGCCAGGCCGTGGTGTGACTATTCCCGTCTGGTAAACTGGATTCTATGTCCAATGGCATGCGGACTTTTTTTGGGACGTGTCATTCAATTCAGGCGCCATTTTACTGTGTTAATAGCTATCTCAACGGTGCTTTAGACTGTCCCACATTATGTTGTGCTAACCACTAATTCCCATAGGTCTTGGTTTTTTTGATCCTCTAACACTCTTCTTGTTTTTAAACAAATTCTGAAAATTTTGAGGAGTACCTTACCTTCTGTTAAAATACGTTTTTCTTCCTCTTTTAACGTGAAATTTTATTTTATCTATTCGGGTACTCAGATTAGCCTAGTTATACTCTTGTAAATAGAGATAGTGAAAATAATAATTGGAGAATCAAAGCACAGTTTCCACTGCCTGAGCCACATAGATAGGATGAAAGAGGCATCGTGACAAAAACTAGCAAAGACACGTCAGGCGTTCTAGATTGCTAAGTGCAAAAAGATCTACATAAACTTTAAACTTACACGTGTCAAAAGATGGCGCACGCTTTTCTTATCTTGTTGGTGACCATTCTCGGTCGTTGCACCAATTAATATAAGCTATCTCATCAGGTAGGTAGATATTGTAACTGTTCTGATTGTTATTCTATGCAGTAATTCGTTACCTATTGTAATATTCCAACGTGCAACAAGTGTAATACGATCGTTATACGTTGTTAATTGAATTGTATTTTGGTGCAAGCGAACCGTCCATATATAAAATCTCAACATTTGTTATGTTATGTTTTGGTTCTGTTTTGGCATCTATTTTAAAAATAGTATAATTTTAATCATTAACGCTTGCGACCTAAGATTTATCATAACATTATCAACTCACCTACTGTTCCACTGCAGGGCGCAGGTATCTTATCAGAGGGATTAGTCTGTTGTCCACCCAGGTCCTGACCTAATGCGGGTTCGCAAATTTCACATTAAATCTTTCAAGCGTGAAGGTTTCCCTGCGATATTTTCCTTCACCGTTTGAAGCGAGTGATAATTAATTATTGAATTATTAATACCCATATGATTTCTAAAAGTTAGAGGTGCGTGCCTTGGATTCGAACTCGAAATCTATTCTTCCCACTACACATCCAAGTAAACATAAATCACACTGCGTACACCTTCAAATGTTCACTTCGCTTTGAAATTTATTAGATAAACTCGCCTTTCTAATGGCTAAAGCCATCAAAGGAGAGCTATCACAAGTTAAACGAGTTTATTGATATTGCATCGGTTGTTTAACAAAAAGCTAAGCGTAGAAACCTGTCTACGTTCAAAGTCAACTCGGCACTTACCCGATCTAACCGAACAAGTTTCGTATTGTTTGTATACACATATATATACTCATTATGCGTTTCCCACTGCATTCTATACGAACGTATCTGTGGAATCCGGTCTTCATGTATGCGTCATGTGACTAAATGTTTTATTTCTGCCCAGTTAAATATTTATTTATATATTGCTTAATATTATTCAATGCAAAATTTACTTTCATTATCTGGTCTTTTTATTTTGTTGTGTTTAATAGCTTGCTTCGCACCAAACGTTAAAATGCCCTATTCGAGTATGTTGTACGAGTATTTGTATGACGTCTACTCTATGTTTGAACCAAATGTTTTGCAATATAGCTCTTAACACTACGTTCTAGTTTCATCGTGTTATTACATCTAGCCTTCCATAAAGCTGAGAATCATGAAAAATATATAGATGTTAATCTCATTGAAATTATTTGGGTTTAGAATGAGGTCAATGTATAAATACAGCGCTGAAAATATTACAGTTATGATTTCATTCAACGATTATTCGTCGTTTGGATGTTTTTCAACTAGGTATAATCAGTGCTGCAGCGGCTGAAACTTCCGGTGTCGGTGTACTGCGACGTTTTTCTATTAAATTTATTTCTATTGCTCTTCAGATTTGTATGAATGAGATTTATTTAAGTTGCAGTGCGATGAACCGCAAAAGATAAGTGACAAAATTTAACATAGCTTAGCGCCAAAATAAAGGTTCGTTTCATAGCTTTGTAGTAAGCATGCTTGTATTCTCTCCTCTCAGAAAGAATTCGTTTTATTTAAGTTTAAATATTTATTTTGTTTATTTATAATAATTATATTTATAATATATAGAAATAAGTTATTGCGGGTTACGAGTTGTATACACGTTATTAAACTCTTAACTGTCCGTAAATGTACTGTTTACTCATTATTTAACACTAAACCTACAAGTGGGTCATATAATAAAATGAACATAGACAAAACGAAGGTCATGTTTAACGTCCATGTTGCACCCACCGCACTAACTGTCGGAAACTACTCTTGAAGTTGTTGACGAATATATTTACCTGGGACAGGTAGTCCGATTAGGTGAGTCCAATTTTGAGAGAGAGGTCAATAGACGGATCCAACTCGG
>WUAW01023136.1:27648-50898 GCA_017165845.1 Thaumetopoea pityocampa
TAGGAGATCCGTAGAAGAACCAAAGTCGCTGATATATCCCGTAGTATAAGCAAGCTGAAGTGGCAATGGGCAGGCCACATAGTGCGAAGATCGGATGGCCGAAGAGGCGAGAAGGTCCTTGAATGGAGACCACGTACTAGCAAGCGCAGTGTGGGACGGCCACCTGCGAGATGGACCGACGACCTGGTGAGGATCGCTGGCTCTCGCTGGATGCAGGTGACTATGGACCGGTCGCGCTGGAATTCAATGGGAGAGGCCTATGTTCAGCAGTGGACAGCTATGGGCTGAAGTGATGATGAAACCTACAGACATTTCACATATACCTATTTCTACCGCAACGGGTCAAACGACCCGTGTTTCAAAAATATATACGAGTATATTCATATATTTCACGCTAAAAACAATAATAAGAGAGGAGTCTATATTGTAAAATATTTTTGATGTATTTTTAATAAACGTAGTAAAGTTAAAAAGCAGAGTAATATATAGATAACGTTATTTCCAAGAACCTCTGCCAAAAGGTTCAAAGAGGGTCATTTGACCCGTCATGGTAGGTTCCCTTTATTATCGGTCCTTAACACTAGTTAAGGACCTATAATAAAGGGGATGTGTAGTGAAAATTTTGATCTTTGACGGTAGCAGTTATTGATCTCCAAAATTAAAATGATAAACATAAATATATGGTGCCCTATTGCTGCTAGACATGACCTGCAATTTCAAGGTCGTGAGTCTCGTACCGCTGAATTATATCAAACTCACGTTAGGTCTACATTGCAGACACCAATGTATTCTGTAAGGAAGGAAAATAATTTGAGGAAAACTGCATGCCCACATGGATGGGTAATATCTGCCAACGCGCACTAGGCCGCATGCTGGCTCTATGGGTTCCTAATTAAGGGAAGTTCCTGGGCTTGTAGTGGGGACAGAAAGAGACTGAGGAAGATAATGATGAAGCATAAATAATTTGTTTGAATGAATCGCATCAGAAAGGATTCATCTATCCCCAGTCCATATACGCCCCCACTGCATGGGCACGGACCTCCCCTCATCAGGAGAACGATTAGATCGTAGTCTACCACGTTGGCCTTGTGTGGATTGGTAGACTTCACACACCCGTGCAGGCGTGCAAGTTTCCTCACGAAATTTTCGTTTTCTGTTAAGTACATTGGTGTCTTCAATGTAGACCGTACATGAATTGGAAATAACTCGGTGGTACGCGACCGGGATCGAATGTACAACCTTCCGATTTCAAGCTGTGTTTGGTACCTCTAGACCACCAGTGTGCCTATGTAAGAAAGGGATACTTAGTTATTACGTCTATAATTATCAACACTGCTATGTCTCGTTGTACCATGAACTTAAGTGATAGAGCAATCAGTAGATCAATCTAACACTGATCGCAACGTTAAACGAAAATCAAAACAAGGCTATCTCAGGCTAATATTATTTGAACTGTTATCATTACCAAAGAGAATTAATTCTCTTATAATATCTTTGTTCATTACCGTCTTCAGAATGACCTAAATCAAAATATGTTTATCTTTTGTCTAGACCGAATTTATGCTAGTAATACTATAAAAGTTTATTATAGGACGTAGTAGACCTCCGATGTCTCATCAGGAGTAACAACGTCGTATTATATTGAAGGTTTATACAGGTCATACTAAACTGGTCTGTTCCTTTTATTAAAAACCAGCTCTCTTGACAGGATTGCGTAATGTTTCCTATTATGTATCATTACTGTGGCTGTGGTTTAGGAAAAATATTAGCAAAATTATCACAATGCCACGTTACTGTGTCGAGCGTTACAGACAAAACACTTGTTAACCTTTTATAATTAAATATTTTACCGTGCTATCGGTAAAATATTTAATTATAAAAATAAATGCAATCCACAAACAAGACCAGCTATAATATATTACTATAATATACAATATAATAACTTTTATGGAAAGCGACGAATCTGAAACCAAATCCGTCGATGTTTGTGTGTTTGTTTGTTCGGACTTCAGGCAAAAATAAGCGAGTATATTTTGATTAAGTGGTTACAGTCTTAAAGGTAATATTCCGACTTAATTAATGCGGCATGTTTCATCAAAATCGGTCCAGTAGAATTGAAAATGCAGCTTGTTCCCTGTTTTAGTAGTCGCCGCTAAGGTACGAGAGGTCAAGTAAAAGTGGTTATTAGACTTTTTATATAAATGTAGCGGAAAACCGACGTTCACGCGGGTGGAGTCGCGGGCAAAAGCTAGTAGGTATATAAAATTGTAAAACGTCGTAGTCTATCCGTTAAAGATAATTCAAAAAATCTAACTCAGATCGATTAATTAAGGGCTTCTGAAACCGAATCCATCTTTTGTTCTTGTCGCATCAGTTTCTTTGTTTGTTCGAGCTTCACGCAAAAACTAGCAGATAGATTTTGATCATACTACTGCAGTCTTAATTATTCCAACTTAAATACTGCAGCATGTTTCAACAAAATTGATCAAGTACAACTGAAGATAATCTCTCTTTCAGTAGCCGTCGTTATGGTATGAGAGGTCAAGTAAAAATGGGAATTAGACTTTTTTTGTAAATTTATGATGATATCACGATTTTCCGTTTAGAACGAAACCCGATATTCATGCAAGGGAAACCGCGGGCAAAATGTAGTTAGTTTATATAACTACGAATGTGCAGCGCCTAGGCAAACCACAGCGGTTTATTGGCGTTAAGTCTTAGACCATATCGTCCCCTTATTGGCAGAATTCATTACTGACAACATTGACCAAAATGAGTTATTGACATCAGCGTTATAAGCAAAAGCTGGTCTACATTCCCTTTTTACTCACACATTGATACGATGCATATATCGCGAGATGGAAAATGGATGGAAATATTCACTAAGTACACACTTGGTCCAGAAACAAGTTCGGAAATAAGGAGGATTTGGACATTTAATGAATTCTGCCAATAAGAGGACGATATATCTATTAAGTCAATGCATTAAGTATAGTGATTTTGTAAATGACGTGCTTTGGTTGAATAAATTGAAAAAAAACAGTTAATCTGTTCAGATTCATTCTATTTGTATACGTGGCCCTGCGACAGGTTTTATAATACTTGTTCGTTGCGTTCCAACATCATTTTGCTTATTTGTATACGTGTGTGAGGTCGAATAATATTTTATATAAGTAATATAATTAAATTATATTTTATATAAATAATATAATTAAATTATATTTTGTCCTAACACCATTGATCATCTGTTCACAATAAAAAATAATTTAAATATTATAAAGTAAATGAAACCTAGACAAATACAGTAATTTCTATTTGACATAATTTTCTCATCATCAAATATAATTAAAGATTTTTATTTTCATAACTAGCTGTGCCCGCGACTCCGTCCGCGTGGGCATTCGGTAAGAGCGAAATTATAGATGAAATTGTTTACTCGACCTTAATGAAAATGAAACAAACACTAAATGTTACAGGACGCTTGTCACAATGCATCAGTGAAAACCGCAATCAAATCGGTTCAGCCGTTTCTGAGATTAGCCTGCACAAACTTACGGACAAACAGACAACATTTCTAAAAACTATATTTTTGGCTCCGGCAACATAAGCACAATCCGTATGGATTATTTTTTGAAAAAATATGCAATGTACAGACATGGCCCTTTTACGATTTTATTATATGTATAGATATAGAAGAAGATTACGCTCTTTGTAGAATGTTGCAAAGTATCTTCAAGCGGCTTTTACGAAATTGCGCGGCTGCTTATGAATGACTTTAATGTCATACTGTATTAATGTTTTATCAGTCATATCGCTGAGTATAAAAATGGCTACAATTATTTATACTAACTTATGCCTGCGGCTCCGGCCGCGTGAATGTCAGTTTTTTACTACATGCGAAATCCCGAAACAATCATAGATTTATATAAAAAGCCTAAGGTTCTTACTTGAGAGGTTCTTACTTGAGACTTCGTACCATAACGGTGGTTACTAAAACAGGGATCAAGCTGTATCTTCAATTTTAGTGGACCGATTTTAATGAAACATGCTGCAGTATTTAAGTCGGTATAGTTATAGTACCTTTAAGACTCTAATAGTTTGACGAAAATCTACACCCTAGTTTTTGCGTGAAGCTCGAACAAACAAACAAATATCGACGGACATGTTTTCAGAAAGCCTTAATTAGATGATCTGGGTAGTTTTCTTTGTTAATATCTTTGATTTATAAAATTTGACACTTGACAATTTTATAATAGTATAGATTATCGTTTCGTTGTTTAGTAAACATTGTTTCAAATTTTCGCAACTTTGTTTCGCTGGAATGCGGTGAGTGAACGCCCAAAGAGTCGGGCCCGAGGCATCCCCGGAGCATTGCCTTTACCTCAGCTATGCGCCAAATGTCACGGAGGCAAAAGCGTGATCTCGCGCCTACGAGCATATGGCGAAACTCAATGTTAATTCTGTTTTCATACGTATCTTGTTGGTTAAAGTGCGTCGTAACCTAATGTTTCACAACTTCAGTATCAGCTGAGACAATATTTGCTTCCATTATATCATTGGCTTATTTTATAATCAATATTGTCATTATTTTATTATTTGTTAAGTTGCTGTCGCTCGTAGCAGTTCGATTAGTAAATTATTCAATTCTTATGATTATTAAATTTAGATTCGTTTAAATGTTTATTATCATAAGAATCTTTTTAAAACTCAAGTATTTGATTCAACTTTAATTTTATCATGTCTCTGATTGCTCGCACCATCACTTCAACATTTCTCCAGTTACTTCGAAAGCCAGATGTTGCTATGTGTGGATGTTGTTAAACTAGTCTTACAACCGCCCTGTCCCTTTTCTTTTTGCGTAAAATTAGTTCCGTCTGTGTTTCTGTCTCTTTCTGGTGCGTCTGCCCCTACCTTCGTGTCCACCTGCGCCGAAGTCGCGACACACATCTCGCTTCTTTCGCCCATTGCTTTCTATTTTCGCCTGTAGCACTCGATTTGTTTTTAGCGTATGTGAAACTTACGCCTGTGAGATTATTTATAATTGTTAAAGAGGACACTTGTTACACTATAAATATTAAAGGTAATGGACAATATTATTAAATAAAATACAATGTTTTATTAGTTATAAACTCAGATTGTTCTGGAAAAATTCGAAAATATATTTGAAATAAGGGGGAGTAGAGTCCCTAAAACGAATCGGGAACAGAAGGTTTAAAATATGAGTATTTTGGTGAAGGAAATTGGAAGCCACTTGAGTTTAGTACATAATTATCAAACGATCATATTTGCGATGACCAAATATGAACGTAATGGTGGTGATTCTGTTGTAACAGAATTTAACTAAACTTAGACTCGCTAATCCCTAATGTCAAATGCCAAAAGGAGATAGCTGCAATTTTAGTGCTCTCAGTTTCGTTCAGACACGTCAAAATTAAGAGATTTAGACGCGATCTCGGAACATGCCGACTAATATTCAATAGGTATGTTTTTCTACCTTCTGATAGAAATGTAGGTAAAAATGGTAAAAATGTTTGCTATCTCGTTGGCAATGCAGAAATTTTGAAGCCGCTCAAGCTTATTCAGTTGGTCTTCCGTAAGATCGAGATAACCGATATTATATTTTCTGTAATGTTTACCAAATTATCTACAATACTTACTATATCTGGACAATGACTGATTAATCAATGATTACTATCAATCTAATTATATCGCGATAAGTAGCTTATCAACTCAAAATTATTGTAGACGTTATCTGAACTCCGCTACAATGATTGTTACCTGACAATGGGAACGTATGTTTAGCATTATCAGTGGCGTTATGTATCGATAAAGAATTCATCCTGATTTATGAGTATTGGACAATTTTAACGAACATTCGCAGTAGAACTACTACGGATTCCTATACTATAAAAGTTAGATATGTTTGTTTGAAATTTATAATAATTTCCATAAAGTATTATTCTTTATTTTAAAAGGCACAAATTCACGATTCAATATGTGTATAATGCTAACAAACTTCCTAAAAATTTTAAATTATCGTTGAGTTATCCTACAGGTCATATGAATGGCTGCCTGGTAATATGTATTTATTTAAATTAATTATGTATGTGACCTAGCATAAAGAGATCATTTTCCCACATATAACCTCATGTAGGAATTTTTTTTTTAATTTTCGCAATATTTGTAATTTCTTATAGGTAACTGTAAGTACATTGGTAGTATAGTGGTCTTAGACACGGCTTACGATCAAAGGGTCGTGGGTTCGATCCTGATCCCGTATCACTGAGTTATTATGTGTAATTGATGTACAGTTTACATCATAGACACCATAGTACTTAACGGAGAAGGAAAACTTCGTGAGGAAAGCTGCATGCCCGCATGGATATATGAAGTCTACCAACACGCGCTAGGCCACCACGGTAGACTACGGCCTATTCCCCCTCCTGATCAGGAGAGATCCGTGCCACTGTATTGGGGATGATATGGACTGCGGATGATGATGATGGATAGGTAACTAGAGATGTCCTATTATCTGTATAGTCATCTGACACCAGTAATAATTGTGTGAATTAGAAACTACTGAAATTTTATTTATTATCGGGAAATTATATACAATTTTACTTCTTATTTGCGCGTAACAGGGAATAGAGTGCTTTAATACCTACTGCGGTAAATAATAGCTAGGTATAATTTCTAGTTTTTTTATATATAAGTGGGGGCAAACAAGCAAGCGCGTCACCTGATGGTAAGTGATCACCGCTGCCCATAGACACACGCAATATCAGAGGGATCGGAGGTACGTTGTCGGCCTTTAACAAAAGTGTAAGCTCTCGAAGGTCCCCAAATCGTATCCGCTTGGAAAACCGCCGCTGGGAGCTCATCCCACAGGACGGTGGTGCCTGGAAAAATTAATGCACGAGAAACGCACAGCGGTAGATCGCCAACTATCTAAGTGATGACAGTGAAATTTTAAATTTTGTCAAGTTCTGCTGCAAGCACTTAAAACACTGAGGTGCAAGGAGACCAAGTATAAGTAGAGAAGTATTCGTAAGAACGAGGCACTGAGGGACATCCGTAAGATCACAAAATAGATCCCGAAAATCATCTAAAAAATCGGTGAAGACCAGCGCATAGTTTTTAGTTAGTAGGAGTCTGACACGCTCTCCGAGTTCCGCGACTTGCGGTAACTCATATAGAATTTTCTCTGTATCCAAAAAGTTATTACATAGTTGGAATGTAAAATGGTCTTTAATACCTACATAAACAAATATTTAAACTTCACTGTATTCGATGTTCACTTTCTAACATTCATTTTTTATTAGCCACTTAATATTACAATACCTCAAGCACGCATAATTCTGAAGTGAAAAAATGTATGACAGTGTCATAATAAACATGCTTGTTATTAATACTGTTAACATTACATTGTATTCTACTAGGTGTACATTGTACATTTATAAGGTATGTAATATTACATTGTATATCCATTAAGAAACGAATCTACCGGGTAATTATGAATGGAATTGTCGGAAAAGAGCGACCAGGAATAAACTACCTTGATCAATTCAAAAACTTATTTAAAAAAAATCAACTTCATAGCACCCTTAATCGACGAAAGTGTGTGAAAAGTTGTATGAATGTGAATGAGGCGAGAGAGCTGTGTCAGGATCATAGAATATGGCGAACTGTGGTCTCTGCTTAACCTTATGGGATACTGGCGTGAGTTTATGTATGTATCTACTAGGTGTTCCATATTTATAATCAGCTATCGAGTTACATTAGTGACTTATGAAAGTTGTGTGACGTGGTTGTGTTTCCGCTAACATGCTATTTAATTTATGTCAATATTTTATTGCTGTAATCTGTGCCTGAATGTCTTCCTGTGTAACTTTTTGAATTCAAGCTATCGATTTCTTGTTGTTGGCCAATGGTTCTGCCGTTGTTTATTTAGACGCCGCACGCGATGTCATGTCAACAGAGTCCATTGAAAGCTGTGTCATAAATCGTACCCGGTATATGTACTAGGTATATTAATATAGAATATATCGTACCCGGTATATATTAATAGAGAAGAATTGAAAGTATTAAAATAGTTGAAATTTAAAGTTTTTGATTATAGACTACTAGCTTTTACCCGCGGCTTCGTTCTTGCGTTGATGTCCTCAAATACATGTCAGAGACCGTTGTTAAAATATTTTTTTCTATTCTTCAGGAACAGTTTTTTTTTGGGATAAAAGTTACCATATCTCCTTCTCTGATAATGTGTGTATAAAATTCACAATGAAAGCGTAACAAACAAACAAACTCACATACGCATTTATAATATTAGTTAGGATTAGGATAGACTGTACAATCAAAGTTGAAACTACGAGTTTAACAAATTTGGAGGTCAAATCCTCTAATTTATTAAGGATATAAAACTAATCTAGAATGGTTCTTATGAATAAATTTTATTCATATGAACCTTTTCAGACTTATTTTGAATCCTTAATAAATTAGTTCACCTCCAAATTTGTTAGACCCGTGCTTATAATTCTTGGCGTATATTAACAACTTGTACAGCACCATTTTCGAGCCCTGACTGGGTAGGCTGATGCCCTGAATCAGGTCGCGGGCAATCAGTGGCTGCGAGCGACACTCGATGTGACGGTGATCATCAGAAGAGGCCTGTGTTCAGCAGTGAACGTCTGCAGGTTGATATAATAGCACCCTGAGTGTATTTAGATAATATAAAGGTTGCATTCAAAAAATCTTTATGTTGTTCACAACCAATTAACTCTGCCAATATACGGACAGCAAGATTCACTTAGTAAATAGTAGCACAGACAACTTTGTTAATTTATTAATCAATTAATTGGCTGTACTTATAAGTTACGATTGTTATTTTTTTAACCAACATTAAAAAGTTAATTTAAACTATGTAAATTCGGTTATTTTAAACAACTTGATCTAGTTAATACAAACATATAATTTAAGTGGTTTATGTGGTCGACTACCCAAAAGTTTAATTTTTATGAATCGGCTAATACAACCGGACTGATTGTCAATATTAACATATTATGGTAGGTTAAAACAATAGTTATACTTAGTTATGTGTTTTAGCCTTTTCTTTGTAATTTATAACAGTGCCAATATAGTTACTGTCTGTAACCTTTTCGAACTAGTTATGTATGAGCAAAGAATCGATGTCAATCGTATTAGCAGTAAAATTGTTTATATGTAACAATTTTTTAACCGACCAAAAAACAGTACTCTGCTATCTTGAAATTTTTTGAGTGTATTAGTACTAATAAGTATTTAAATAGTTTTTGAACGCAAGATTGATTGAATACCTAATCATCATTATCATCATTAGCCTGTTAAACCCCATTGCTGGACATAAAAGAAAGGATTTGACATAATCACTTCTTCCAGACGTTTTCGTGATCGCGGTAAATGTTCATTTAATCGTAGTGTAATGCTGTATCCCTCGTCCTTTTGATTGCTCATAAAATAGAACCATAAAATCGTTCCACTACCAAATTATGTAACGTGATTTATAGTATTAACATTATAGTGTCATTTATTATTTAGTATCATATTAATACAATAAAATATAATATATTTCAATATTTGAAGACAAATATTTAAGTAGAAATGTAGTAATTATACGCACCCGTACATATATAGACAACTATTATTTAACTAACATACATTAAAGTCTCCGAAAAGCCCGCCGATTTTGAAAATTACAATAAATCCGTGCATTTTAAAGAGAAAACCACAGTCCACCAGCCAACCTTCTTGTCCTAACGAAGGTTACGCATGTACTTTGGTTGCCTTTAGAATTTCTCACACAATATCAAAAGACGTACTTAAGATCTCGAAATTATAGTTTAAAATTTTGAATATTCTTTGGATCCCGATTCATGCTTTTTGAATTAGTTAACAGAAATTAAATTTTATCCATGCATCCATTTCATTATGTTGTTGGAAAAGGAGCTCACAGAGTTAGGCAGTATTTAGATTTTTTTTTTCATATTTATTCCTCCGAAACATCGAGTATAATATAACCAACGAAGTAATATTTTCTTACTTTTTATATTGCTGTGCTACGTTTTACATAGACAAAATAATCTTGTCGCAAAAATTTACGATTTAATGTAAATTCCTTTTGTATAAATTGATGAGTTGATATTGGCTATAACCGTAACATCTAATTTATATTGAATTAAATTGTAAGTTAATTTATGACTGCTTGCTATAAATAGCTGACAATACAGATTCTCGAAATGGACCGGACGTTACATGACAATATCAATATCTAGTACACTCTGCCAAAGTGATTTATATTATGATGCTCGAAATTCTATTCAAATCTAGCTCTTCATCCTTGAATATATAGAGCGCAATATTTTAATGTGCAATCGGTATGAAGTCTGCTGTTAAATATAACTTTTTACTGGTGTCGAGTTTAGTGAACAGCTCTGGATGTAGGCATAGCCAGCAGTGTAAGCGTCATCGTAATCGGATGTTTAAAACTCATCCCTGCATTGTAGCAACGGACCCATATTGAAATTGAAGTATTTTATCTGTTGAGGATTTCCATGGCCTGCAAACATCAATTGCCATAGGTTAGGGTACAAGCTCGTTTTTTACATCAAACGCATATAAAAGTTTTCCTTAAATAGGTACTCCTATTTTATAAGCCGAAGCACCTGTCGCAGTAATTGACAGTTTATTTTGTATTTAACCCACGACTTATTTCTAAAGTATCCATACAGAGAGCTGAGGTGCTTTATATTTCTCCTTTTAGATCATAAGTAGACTCGTTAAAATATCTATAAAACTACGTTGCATTAATAAATCATTTTTTTTTTATTTACCATTGTGGACATTTATATTAATTACTACTATTTGTAAATATTTGTGTTCATAGCTAAATGCAAAAATTTTCTATAGCAGTCAGCTGTGTGCTGAAATCATAATGAACATAGTGAACTTGACTGAGAAATTTGTTGGATTTATCACCATTGGCTGATCAACATTTGGACCAGGGTCAAACGTTTTTGCATCTTCAACGGTTTTGTTATATAGGGTGTATTGTGTTCAGACAACCGACAGCTACTTAGTAAACGTTTAATTCTAAGAAGCCAATACTTCTTAGAATAAAGACAATTGCCATCTCTCAGAGATACGCATACGTCTTACTTGGACAATGTAATGTTGTACTAAAATCTTTTTAAAAATTGATTGGGTGTTATTAAATTAATATTATAATTTACAAAAAAATGTACGAGGATAATGAGCAACAGCGTTATCCTGTTATTCAATCAAAATCTACTGCCATCTCCAAGTTGCCTTTCGGGCATGAAGATTACGGCAAATCAGGAGAGAAGAAAGAAGTCTTTTAAGAAGGAGGTCCATTTCCAGCACTGGACTTCCGCGGGCTAATGATGATGATGACAATTTATAAAAAAATGAAAATTTATACATTAATCACTTCAAGTTAGACTTTAAATATCTTTGGTTTCCTCGGAGTCTGGAAATAGAAGAAAATTATAAGTATAAACATATTTTTATACGTTCGTATTTCATCATTGTTACTAAGCAAGCCTCTATCCGAGTCTCTACTTTCTGTTTATTACATAAGGGATATTGCATTTCTAGGTATTCATGTTAACCTAAACATACATAAATCAACTAATAGGTTCCATTGCATTTTCTCGAGTACAATAAGCTGTATTATGTTCTGTTGTTCTATTTAAAACATTTTATAACACAAAGATTATTAGTTTACAGAAGATATATTTCTCCATAACCGGACTATTTTATCATATAAAATATCATATTATTAAAGTTAATATTTTTAATATTAAGATCACAAATACAATACATAAATCAGAAAAAAATTTGGTTAGCAATAAGAAATATGATCGATTAGACATCTTAATTAGTTCTACTTTAACAAAACGGATTAATCATCTAAATACTGAGGAGTGAGCCAGCGGATCTGAAGGAGCGGCTATCAGCTATCGTAAGCAATGGGACAGAAATATACAAAGGAACTCATGAACCGTTCAAAATCGCTCTATCTATCGTTCAATATTTCTTAGAAACATGGAATTCAGTTTGTTAAATTCTAGTGTTACCTATTTTTCATAGTTGAATATACACTTTAGGTGTCCTAAAATGACACAGTGGTAGTAATTCTACTGTAACAGAACTTAACTAAATTTAGACTCTCCCTATCTTTTCCTAATGCCAAAGGCCAAAACGACATAGCCACAATTTTGGCGCTATAAGTTTTGGTTAGACACGTCAACATTAAGAAATTTAGAAGTAATCTCGGAACATGCCACCTAAAGATACGCAAAAACGCTATATTTTTTGTACTTTTTGACAGAAATTTAGGTTGGTACTCGCTAAAAATGTTTGGTATCTCGATTTGGCATTAGGAAAAGATAGGGAGTGTCTAAATTTAGTTAGGTTCTGGTACAGCAGAATTATTACCAATGTTGTCCACATTTGGCAATAAGTTGCGTGGGCACTTCTCGTAACTGCGTTTCATATTTACAATAATCGGTAACATTTTGTTACGTTCTTATCTCCCACCTTGTATATTAATCGATTTAGTCACGACAGGCATTTAACTTGCCATGGAATTCAACATTTCTGCCCGTGAAATTGCGCTAACAATTATTTCGTCACTTATTTTATCTGTATCACTGCACAGAATAAAACTTCATTGACCAATAGAATTGTCATTATCAAGTTATAATCTGCCGTGCTGTTCCGCTGCAGCTAACCAGCTTTGATCATCTATATACAACATTGTTAAAAAAGGTGTGATGAATGTTACGTAAACTGTTTCAAACGCAGTTAAATTTTAATTTCGTAAAATATTCTTTTATTTTAAGTAAAATGATGTAAAATTTTAATTTCAAGAAGATAATATTATATGATGCGATCACAACACCATACTTTAGAAAAAGCCGCGAAATTTCTCCAGTGTATTCATCTTCGTCATTATAGTATTATTCTTGCGACTTGCGAGCAAAGCAGCGAATTTCAACTATTATATGATTATAATTTTTATTAATTTATGATTATAAATTATAATGCTTTAATAAACCTTTTATGAACCTTTGTGCAGCGAGAGGTGGCCGTGTTTGTAAATGTCCTTGCCTGCCTCTGCGCTCTGTAAATATGTTATTATTATTTAATTGAAATACTCGTTAATGAACCTATAACGCTCATATATGATAATGAGCAAGTATTTGCTGATTTCATAAATTAAATCAAAACGTTTCAATTTGAATTTCGTATGAAGGTCATCTACTGACATCCATATTTAGGCATCATTTTCATGCGATGCAACTTGTAAGACGAATAATTGAAGTCAAAGTGGAAATCTACGACTACATCTAGATGCAGTGTCTAAGATACAAGCACTTATTTGTTCAGTTTGTCTGAAGTTCAGTTAATAATATAATCGTTTGGTAAATCATGAGACTATTGTTTCATGTTTTTATTTTACACACATATATTAGTATATTAGAACTTCCGCACAACACAATTGAAGAATTATTATATAGTACTTGAACATACACTGGAATTATCAGATTAATATATAATTTTTCCTCTTTAGTTTCCACCGGTTTTGTTTATTTGAAATCAAACAACATTATACTCACCTATACATAGTATTATATCTACTAATAATGGCATCAATAAATAAATATAATAATTTGTTTGTTTTTTTTTAAATTTCGATGTTGATCTCTTAATATCAAGATCAAATAATAAAATACAGTAGTTTCAGTATCNAAACTTCCGCACAACACAATTGAAGAATTATTATATAGTACTTGAACATACACTGGAATTATCAGATTAATATATAATTTTTCCTCTTTAGTTTCCACCGGTTTTGTTTATTTGAAATCAAACAACATTATACTCACCTATACATAGTATTATATCTACTAATAATGGCATCAATAAATAAATATAATAATTTGTTTGTTTTTTTTTTAAATTTCGATGTTGATCTCTTAATATCAAGATCAAATAATAAAATACAGTAGTTTCAGTATCTAATTCCTCATTAAGCATCACATCAGCACACCCGTCTTCACATTGTATACACATCACAAGTTTCTTATAAACTCTTCTGAGATTATGTATCGACAATGTTATAAGTTCTTTTCCTTTAGTAGTTGGGGACCTGGTTATCTGTTTGGCAGGATATTCATATCCTAGTGCAAAAACCAGTCTCTCACAAATGGTGTGCTATTCTTTTTTTGTTAATGTACATGACTGTACTGAATTGCCGTTTGTGACGAGAAAATAAATAAATATTATTATTATTATTGCCTTAATATCCTAAATTAGTTATCTCGCTTCCATCCGGTTCTTTTGTTCAATTTGCATTAATTTTCAAGATAAATGGCTTCTTATTGAATTCTGAAAACTTGACTCAGCTGTTTTCATAAAGAAACGGTTCTCTATGTAAGAAAGTCTTTACCGGTCGATGTTACAAATTATTTATTTATTTATCTAAACCTCTTACANTGTTCTTTTGTTCAATTTGCATTAATTTTCAAGATAAATGGCTTCTTATTGAATTCTGAAAACTTGACTCAGCTGTTTTCATAAAGAAACTGTTCTCTATGTAAGAAAGTCTTTACCGGTCGATGTTACAAATTATTTATTTATTTATCTAAACCTCTTACAACAATGTGTGAAGATGGGCTTAGCGCCTGAGGCATTCTCTGCCGGTCTACTTTTGAATAGAGCTGAGATAATAAAGTAGGTGCAAAGAGAATGACAAATATAAATATACCAAGGAACCAATCACAAGAATAAAATACATTCTAATACATATTTATAACAACATCTATATAATATAAATGAAATTAATGGAAAAATGGGAAAGAGGCGTAACTGTGTGTATGTACGCAGTATGTACTATGGCCTACCCTTATGGGATATCGGCGTGAGTATATGTATGTATCTATATAATATACCAATACATAACATAGTAAAACATAAACACACTATAATGATAACACAAAACACTGTTATGACGATGATTCCGTCAATTCTTGAAAAAGATGTTCGCGAACGTGTGCAAATTGAATTTCAATATTATATTTTAATGGGCTGATATTGATGATAATGATATAATTATATTTTGCCCGTACTAGAACTTATGCTAGTATCTTAATGCACCGGGCATTCGCATACACTATATACAAAATTACATTATAATATGGACATCCATAGAACACACAAGGTCGACCGGTCAACGTGTTTGTACTCTACGTATGTGGTATTGGCACTCGTGTAGGGCTGTAGTCCTTGAAAGTAACAAATGTAATGTAAAAGTACGAGACGAACGTTCTCCATAATTCGCATCCATCATTGCAACTGTTTTGAGGATAGAGAAACAAAATAGAAAGTTTAATGAACATGAAAGTTGTTACAAAACATATAAATGTAGCCCGTACTCTAGTAGACAATATAATTCTTATGTCGTGGTGTCTAGATATTTACATTAGGCTTTAACTGCAACAAAGTTCGTTGAATCGAATCAAAACAGGGTCTTTCGGACAGGTTTCGCGGCGTCCACGAATATAGATGGAATTTGTAGTGCCGGGGCCATATACCAAACATGAAATACGATGTAACTACCCTATTTAAATCGGGTATGTAGAAAAAATATTAGGTTATTTTTTATTTTATCTATTTAAATGAAAAGGAAATAAAACACGGAAAATTTAAACGACAGTCACTTTTGGGATTCCTGTCTAGTATTTAACCTAGTTTTATGACTATTCCACAAAGGTAATAATGTCTTTCCAGATCAATCTTTCTTTCATGTTTTACATCTGAAGTTACTGCATCAGTCACATAGTCTAAAAATAAAGATAATAAATCATAGATTATAAAGATTTTCACTTATTAATATAATGTACGTATCAAATTTTACCCAGAACTCACGCCACCATTCCACTATTATCTTTGAGATGTTTATTCAAAATATCAATTACATTTACGCACTGTATACATGCATAGTCTACTTTTTGTTTTGCTCGGAACTTTGCCAACGTTACACTACATGTGTTTAACTTTTTTAATTGCGTTTCATCTGAAATTTTGCTTTTAATGCCTTCCATTTCAATTGATTAACATTCCAATAATATTAGTTAAGATTTTCTTTCGCTATGTTTTGCGGTTGCACAGCGACTCCAACGAGCAACTTGAAACATAAGACAGAATAGAAAAAACTAGTCTACGCTGGTTCCCGATACGACAAACTGATCAAACAAGTCGTCCGTAGCAACCCCTTTATAGGAATGCCGAATAATAATTCAATGATGATCAATCAAACTCAACTGAGTTTGTTTTCAGTTTGCAATGAACTGCGTAGTGCATAAGCGACCTAATAATTTGAAATACATGTTTTTATACCACATCGTATTGCATCATGTGTTACGACTGACGTTTCAAATAGTACCACAAACATCCTTCAGGTCTTGACTGATGACTGTATTGTTAGTCTAACAATGGACAAGCCAACCGTTCAACTGGTCAAGACATGCGAGACGTTATGCCTTTCTTTAGATTAGCAAGGTGGTTCTGAATTACACCGATATGACACGAAAAACCTTTTAAAAGAAACTGCTTTTAGTTTTTAACTTTCTCTAAAACAGTTAACGTGTATTGTATGACTCGTTAAACGTGCTTATCTATTTATTCTAAATTGTTCAATTTGCTGAAAGATTTAATATACTGAATATTAGTCATACCAACACCGGTGTTTTCAAACTCTTAGATTTCTGATATAGGATAATGGCAGCCAATTTCAATTTACTTTTCAAGGGTATTATATAAGGTAGTTTGGTATCTAGGTACCAAGTAGTTGTATTTACACTTAAAGTATCCTATAAACTATATTCTAGTCATAGTCACTTAAATGTGTATATCATGTATGATAAATATTTTTGCAAAAAATACCCAAAAAATATTGCCCGAACAGGTGACGTGTTATTTGTTAATTGAATAAAAAAATGGACACAGGATCTCTACTGAACCAATCGGGTGTTGTAATAAATTTAATCTAATTTATTGCTTCTTTTACTTATTTGTCTCTAATCTTCCACAAAGCTTTACTTTTAGTTTGTTAGTTACTCTCAATTATTCTTATCTTACTATCGTTTATTCGTACAGTTACGTCTATTTGCGGTTTGTAGTTTCTGCACATGTATCCTGTGATCTAGAAATATCTAGCCCTTGTTATGAAACCTAACAGTTGGTTGGTCACGTTTACAGTTCATTATTTATTCCACATCGTCTAGTTATTTGTGTAACTGACTCCGAAACACATTGTTTTAAATGGAGTAGTGCAACGATTATTGTATTCGTAATGTTTGAAGTGCACGGTTGCTCACACGTCCAAATACATCCCGCTGTCTTTATGTTATATGACCTCATAACGAATGCGAACCATTCGAATGTAATTATGTGATGTTTAGTTATAATTTTTTATTTGTAGTCTCGGTTTGTTTGACGTATCAAGTAAACTTCAAAAGAGTAGATTGAGGTGGCTTGCGCTGGTACTGCAAAATCTACGAGGCGGCCACTTTGAGGCATTTTGAGACGATGGCTCTTTCGGACCCCTACTGATGGCGCAAGCAGCTTATAGAGAGCCACACTCGCGATCCTGACACGACCATGGTCGAGATAAAGCGAAAAGAACTCTATGTATCTTCTACATTAGAAGACTGGGAGCGCTTATTCGCCCGTCTGATGCCGGCCATATCATGATCACCGCTACTACACTAGACTTGGAGCTGGCTCGAACAGGTGCTGTCAAATACGTCTGCTTCAGACGGTACTTGCTCGGTATCGGTTGTGAAGAGACGGAGGAGTTCCATCATTGCACAGCCCCAAAGGACACGGTGTCCCACACCTTGGTGGTGTGCCCGGCTTGAGCTGAATAGTGACACAACCTGGTTGCACAACGCAGAGGGGTGCTCTCAGGTGCAACCGCACCTGAGAGCACTTCCCCTCTTTGATTTCTGCCTTAGTGGAGAGTAACACTAGTGGTGCGGCAGTAGCTAGCTGCCTTCAGCGCAGGCGTAACGGTCAAAGAGTTAACCATACAGCAGTAAAAGAACACCTTGCAGAACCCATCCTGGCGAAGGTGGCCAGAGCGCAGGCACAGATTCAACATGGAAGTGTTTCCGCCCTAGGATACAGCCTGCGAGCGGCAGGAAGGGCACCACGATGCGCCCTCATAAGAAAGAATCGAAGAGCCAAAATCCCTATACGAACTATAAGATGTCTGTGTAGAACCGATTAAACCCGGCCGCATCACGGACGTGTTTTCGCGTAACGCCCGCGATCGGGCACAAGTGCCAAAGATGGATACCATGCAGTTTTAATAGGTGCAAATTTCACATAATCATCGTGCCGTACCCTTTGCACAATGGTATGCGTGAGACATTTCAGTACGGAAAAAGGTGGCTTGACCAGACTATGCAACGACCAAGAGAAATTCGCTGTGAAATGCCTTGACATATCCGTTCTTGGGCCACAAGCTGCCTTAACATATGTACGTAACATTCTGGATGTTATGTTTTGACTCGCCACTGAGGATGTTGAAGATAGTCGATATACTCCGATTGAGTTGAAAGGGCATTAGTAATAAAAGTCGGGAATCAATAACGCCAGACAAAAGAGAAATAGTTATATTTTCTGATTGTATTCCCACTTGATCAACAAGATCAAAATTAGTATCATAGTTGTTACTGAGATCAATGTTAAGTTTTCCGTTAAAAATATCGAAGTGGATGTATGTTATTAAACTGTTCCAAAGACTTTTTCCGTTCATAACTTTACATTTCCTCTGGCAGAATTCCATTTCGTTTCTTGTCTGGTTTATAGGCCGCTATCTGCGTCTCAAGTTTTTATTGCATGATTGTCGTTGACTGTCATCTTGGGACCACCAATTACGCTGTTGCTTCGACCGTGGCGCGTTCAGTTAACCTCTGCATAATAATCGACCTCGTTATTGNCGTTACTGAGATCAATGTTAAGTTTTCCGTTAAAAATATCGAAGTGGATGTATGTTATTAAACTGTTCCAAAGACTTTTTCCGTTCATAACTTTACATTTCCTCTGGCAGAATTCCATTTCGTTTCTTGTCTGGTTTATAGGCCGCTATCTGCGTCTCAAGTTTTTATTGCATGATTGTCGTTGACTGTCATCTTGGGAACACCAATTACGCTGTTGCTTCGACCGTGGCGCGTTCAGTTAACCTCTGCATAATAATCGACCTCGTTATTGCAAATATTTTCACGAAAAGAACGTCATTTTTAGTGATTAAAAAGAAAATGTTGTCCTTTATCTATGTTTTAGATAGATCAAATAGAAATATACAAGAGCCCGTTTCTTAACATGTTTATGAAATCTAAAATTATATATTTTTTATTGTATTCATTTGTGCTATCTGTTAATTTCTATTTTGTAGTCAAGATTTGTAAAGGAAGTACGTTAACCTAACTTTTTTACGCTCGGGAAAATCTTACATAGGTCTTCCGAAGGTCGCGTTGATGACTCTCAGTTCGTGTTCCTACAGACTAAAAAATCTGCGGTGGCCTTCATCGGCATATTGAGGGGCTTCGGTATCCGCTGTGAATAACTTACCAATACCCGTGAGTATCACGCCCTTTCGAGCACTTCGCGGGGGGAAATCTATTCCCCACGACACCTTAACACCTGAAGGTGCTCACGGTGACGTTAACCTATCCTAACCATACATTGAGTATTATTGTTCGACCCACTACGCACCAGAACTAACGCACTAGTTACATCGATTATTGCGTACTTACTTTCCTATATACGATAAGCCTTATCTTTCTTAACAATTATGATACAATTCCAGTACATACAAGTATCTTCTCCAATAACAACAGATCAGAAATTACTTTATAAACAACTTTTGCCTTAGTTTATTTAATCTAAACGTTTCTTTGTAGTTGTGCTATAGTTATAATTTTATGATTTCTGTCTCAGAAGGCGCGTAAACTTTGGAATCCGGCTGATTTCCTAATGGCAATGATGGTAGCAAGGATTGTAAGGGCTTATGGAGATAACATCAAATAGCAGTCAGTTGACTAACCATAAATCCACCTCACAGCTGCATCCCCTGTATAGTCTGACTTAGGAATAATCTTAAGGTGAAATAGAAAGATTTTAGTCTCTAGTTTCTGAATGACCCTTATGCGGTGAAATATTTATGTATAATATGTTTTAAAACTTTGGGGACATTTTCATATAACTTCTATCTATCTATCTATATTATTATAAAATTGTTAAATGTCAAATTTTCAAAAATCAAAGATATTAAAAAATAAACTACTCAGATCGACTAATTCAGAGTTTCTAAAACCGAATCCGTCGATGTTTTTTTGTTCGTTTGTTCGGGCTTCACGCAAAAATCAGCGGGTAGATTTTGATTAAACTATTACAGTCTTAAAGATACTATTCCGACTTAATTAATGCTACATGTTTCATCAAAATCGGTCAAGTAGAATTGAAGATACACCTTGATCCCTGTTTTAGTAGCCGCCGTTTAGGTACGAGCGGTCAAGTAAAAGTGGTTCACGACTTTATATAAATCTATGATTGTGTCGGGATTTCCCATGTTGCGGAAAACNGAAACCGAATCCGTCGATGTTTTTTTGTTCGTTTGTTCGGGCTTCACGCAAAAATCAGCCGGTAGATTTTGATTAAACTATTACAGTCTTAAAGATACTATTCCGACTTAATTAATGCTACATGTTTCATCAAAATCGGTCAAGTAGAATTGAAGATACACCTTGATCCCTGTTTTAGTAGCCGCCGTTTAGGTACGAGCAGTCAAGTAAAAGTGGTTCACGACTTTATATAAATCTATGATTGTGTCGGGATTTCCCATGTTGCGGAAAACCGACGGAGCCGCGCGCAAAAGCTATTACTATTAAAAAAAAATTATATGTCAAATTTTGCAAGTTATAAAAATACTACTCTCTCAGATCGACTAATTAAGGGCCTCCGAAACCAAATTCATCGATATTTGTTTCGAGTTTCACTCAAAAAAAAGGTAGTCGATTTTGGTCAAACTGTTACAGTCTTAAAGGTACTATGCGACTGTAATAATAGGGCATGATTCAAATCATATTATGATCTGAGAATTATCGTTGCAATAAAACCATCTCGTCGATTTAAAAATAACGGATTGGCCTGAAGATAAATAACCGGTCGTTTTGTTGCGCGTATAGTCGCGTATTATATCGGAGCAGGACGAAGCAATATACCATTTGGCAAACACAATGGACGGCTTAACACTTCTTGAGACACCAACCACGTGAGTAGTTGGACTATGTGTATTAACGAGCTCTTGCCAGCAGTTTCGCGTGCGTCTCGCGGACAGCAGGTTTCCGCTACATGGGAAATCTCAAAACAATCATAAGATTTATAAAAAAAGCCTAATATGACTCTGAGCTCTCGTACCTTAACGGCGGCTACTAAAACTAACAAGCTGTATCTTCAATTCTAATGGACCGATTTTGATCAAACATGCCGCAGTATTTAAATGGGAATACTAATTTTAAATTTTGACCGATTTATAAATATTTCTACTGATTTTTGTGTGAAGCTCGAACAAACATACATCGATCGATTTGATTTCATAAGCCCTTAATTATTCGATCTGTGAGTAGTTTTTTTTTCTTAAAATTATTTTTGATTTATAAAATTTGACATATACATACATACAGTTACACCTTTTTCCCTGGTTATCCGGCGGGGAATCGAACACCAGTCTCCCGTGTGATTGGTGGGTATACTACCGAAGAAATGGGGTAAGCAGAGACCACTACTTTTCACTTGCTACGATTACCAAAGTGGCTATCCGTGGCCCACTTTTCGAGACTTCACAAAACGAGACGTGACATTTAATAATTTTTTAATAGTATAAGATAATAAAAATGCTTGATGATGCGTAACAATTAATTTCAAAAAATGTTTACTATGGTAACAGAAACAAATTCAGTATAAAATAAATAAGTTATACGGGGAAATAACGAGAGCTATCGCCAACTATTTTTAGATAACACACATGGTTCAAATGTTGGGTGCGCCGAGTGTGTGTACGGGTATTGCAAATATCCACACTACGCAACCAACTCCTACTAGCCAGATAGCGTTTTTACCGTTATTTATGTAGGGATATCTGATGACTTTGACTTGCTATATGAGAATTATAAAATTGTTAAATGTCAAATTGTGTAAATTAGGTGCAGGTCAGGAAGTACTTAGCCTGTCCGGCAAATAGACTTAAGTATGCGGGTAAGCGACCTCGGCCCCCCGAGCTACTACTGTCTCTTCCTACTCCTTCCGAGATAGTAGTATCCTATATCCTATAGTTCTTTTCCTAAATTCCATATTCCTTGTTCAATACACCTTTCCTACCTCATCCCTTTTCCTTTCCTCTCCAATAAGTGGGTACGCAATGAGGAACTTTAATAATTTTTAAACCTTATAAAATGGCGTCGTGGTTCGCCACCCGACATGTCTCGTTGCCCACAGGGGCGAAATGTGGGCTGCGGATATCCACTTTGCTATATTAAACGGTCGTAGTAGGTGGAAAGAAGTAGTCTCTTCTTATACCAATAGGAAAGAGGCGTGACTGTATGTATATAGTATATATTATAGTCTCTGCCTACCTCTGTGGGATATCGGCGTGAGTGTATGTATGTGTGTGTAAATTAAAGATATTTATAAAAACTACTGAGATCGATTAATTAAGGGCTTCTGAAACCAAATCCATCGATGTTTGTTTGGTTTTTTGTTTGTTTGTTCGAGCTTCACGCAAAAACCAGCTAGTAAATTTTGGTCAAACTGTTAATCTTAGGTAAGGTATTATTCAGATCTAAATACTGCGGCATGTTTCATCAAAATTCGTCCAGTAGAATTGTAGATACAGCTTGATCCCTGTTTTAGTAGCCGTCTAAGGTACGAGAGGCCAATCTATGATTGTTTCGGGATTTCCCATATAGCGGAAAACTTACATTCACGCGGTCAGAGCCGTGGGCAAAAGCTAGTGCTATATAAGAATATACGTTCAAATGGTTCTTTCATCCCCTATCCATATTCATTCTTATTACAGGGGCACGAACCCCCCCTCATGAGAAGGGGAATATACGTAGTCTAGCA
>WUAW01023142.1:6497-23725 GCA_017165845.1 Thaumetopoea pityocampa
AAGTGTATGTATGTATGTATGTACGTCGGGATGACACCAGTTACAAGTCAAGTTATAGCAGGTGTGGGAGTATCGAAAAAGGTACGTTCTTCGGACCAGACGAGTGTAATGGCTGACAGGGCCAACTCCTACTCCGATGGTTGATACCGCAACATTGTATAAACGCAAAGTTGGTATGAAATTTCTGCACTGTGATTCAGCATTAAATGTTAATGTGAAAATTCAAGAATTGCGCTATCTGTCGAGGATTCATGACACAACGTAGTGAAATAGGTCACCACAGTAGTATCTACATAAATTCGCAGTTCTTTTATAGATGAACTCAGCTTTATAGTCCCATTATAAAAAAAATAGGTGGAAGTGCTGTTTAGTCTAATCCATCAACCACGTATAGGCTACCCAGGCTGATTTATATCTTTTACGAATATTACCTTAGAAAATTATATACAATTATACGTAGTTTTTAATTTATTTTTGATATAGCAACCATAAACAAACTATATCTTGCCGAGACCCTTGTGCAAAGGTGGCCGATCGAATATTATACCCCCAACAAAGTTCTCATCAAGCGTAATAAGACTGCACTAGAAATGTCCGACATTATTTCTACGTTGTCTGAAATATGCCTTAAAATATTCCCTTTTACGTTTACGTATAACACAAAATATTTGTTTTACCGAAAAGGTGTCATATGAGGTTTTCACTCCCAAGCAACGATATTATATGAAGAACTAGTTCAAAACTATATTTTTTTATTATATCTACATCATATACCTACACATTATTATATAATATATATTAATACAAACATAATATTATTCACTACATATTAAATTTCTTGTAATAAAATCGTTTTACTTTATTTTGCAATGTTCGGTGTTACAGTGCTAGTTTGTTGTTCTATGAGTTCTAGTTATACAGTGACGAAATGTAAAGATGAAGTTTATAAGAGAAATTGTACATTTTTAAATCTTACAGACAACCTCGTGGAATGTTTCATGGTCAAAGAAAAATACATAATAAAACATAGCTTGAAGAATTTGTGAAGATTGTATAACTACATCAAATAAGGCAAGGCAATATCGTGTGCCTGCCTTAGCGATTCGCGACTATATATACTACTGTAAAATTGTATGTATACTACTACTGTAAAATTGTTAGATGTCAAATTTTCAAAAATCAAAGAGATTAAAAACAAACTACTCAGATCGACTAAATAAGGGCTTCTGAAACCAAAACCATCGATGAATGTTTGTTTGTTTGTAAAAAAATCAGCAAGTAGATTTTGGTCAAACTAAATAAAAAATTAAATAATAAATTAGTCAAACTAAATAATAAATTTTGGTTAAAGGTTAAATAATGCGGCACGTTATTCCAACTTAAATAATGCGGCATGTTTTATTAAAATCGGTCCAGTAGAAAAGAAGAGAAAAAAGGGATCAAGCTGATCCCTGTTTTAGTGGTCGCAGTTAAGAAACGAGAGCTCAAGTAAAAATGGTTAAGTGCTTTTTATATAAATCTATGATTCGGGATTTCTCATGTAGCCGAAAACCGACATTCACGCGGGCGGAGTCGCGGGCAAAAGCTAATAAATAATAAGAATGAATAAATTCAAATCAATAAATCCCTTGTATACTCTTAATTCGAATGTATAATAAAATCATTCGATTTGAAGGCGATCGAATAGACAAATGGTGTCTGGCGAATATGATAGTTATTCTTTATGATATTTAAAAACAAACTAATGATTATTCGAATAAAACAAATAGCATAACATATTATTATCTAAACTTGCATACGAATTCGATAATTAGTAATTACTAATAAGTCGACTATTGAAATAATTTATATTCGTACAATGGGCGGCACTAATAAAAGTGTTTACTGTTTTAAGCACTCGACACTACATCAAAGGACCTTGCCACCTACAAAAACAGTGACAAAAAGGCAAGAGCCTTCTTATTATACAAATGTCATTATAATGGATTCATATATTAGAAAACTGTAAATAATAAATGACCAATTAATATTACAATCTTCAGTTTTGGTAGCGTTTCTTTGATTACATTCAAAAGCTTTCAAAATGTCTTCTAAAACTTTAATTCCCAAAGTTGTCCAGGTCCACGGGAGACTCGACGGGAGTCTACGTTGGTGTACGCAAATTTCCATAGTTAGATCTAATCTTCACATTTATTGTCGACTTTTGGGAATACGGTAGAAATGTAGCTGCAGGGGGTCCACAGGAACCAGCTAAATTTTGAAAGTGGTCTATGAGAAAAAAAGTCTGGGAATCTCTGGTCTAAAACGTCTCAAAAAGTTGTTTAATTATTTTATGGATTCAGTGGATTGGCTATTTTTTACTCGATACTTTAAATGAAGAATTAATTATCCCATGTTTTCAAATTAGTTAATTAATAAAAAATTAGCTCAATATTTTCGCTACTTGGCATTATTAAAATTAGCTTTTATTATAATAGTCTTCCGTTTTATTTTCTCCACATAATACAATTTTTAACAACTTTAATGGCCTTGAATTTTTGTTTCATGACAGCCAATTAGATCACTACCTAATGCACTACACAAGTAGTTTGCATGCAGTTAACGCTCAACGTTATCTATACTATTGTAAAATTGTTAAATATCAAATTTTCAAAAATCAAAGCTGTTTAAAAATAAACCTCTCAGATCGACTAATTAAGAACTTCTGAAACCAAATCCGTCGAAGTTTGTTTGTTTGTTCGTTCGGGCTTCATGCAAAAACCAGCGGGTATATTTTGGTTAAACCATTACAGTCTTAAAGGTATTGTTCCGACTTAAATACTGCGGCATGTTTCATCAAAATCGGTCCGATAGAATTAAAGATACAACTTGATCCTGCTTTTAGTAGCCGCAGTTAAAGTACGAGAAGTCAAGTAAAAGTGGTTCTTAGGCTTTTATATAAATTTGATTGTGTCGGGACTTGTTATGTAACGGAAAACTGACATTCACGCGGGCGGAGCCACGGTCAAACGCTAGTTTTAAAGAAAGCGGTCACTCAACGCGAATGCGACATTCGTTTGCTTGGTACTTCTTAAGACTAACTAAATAGTAAGCAACTATAGTGGTACGTACGCTGCTTCAGATACTATAGTGGTGGGTACTCTGTTACAGACTGAAATACCTGTTTTGTACCATCCAATCATGTTTGAGCAAAATTTTATATAGTATACCCAAGGTCAGAGAGTACTTAGTCTTTTAGCTTATCCGGCAAATAGACTTAAGTATCCGTATACTAGCCGGCTCCCCGAGCTACTACTGTCTCTTCCTTCTCCTTCCGAGTGAGTAGTATCCTATATCCTATAGTCCTTCACCTAAATTCCATATTCCTTTCTCAATACACCTTTCCCACCTCATCCTCTTCCCTTTCCTCTCCATTACGCCGTGAGTATGCAATGAGAAACTTCAATACTTTTGAATCTTATAAAATGGCGGCGTCGTGGTTCGCCTCCCGATACGTCTCATTGCCCGCGGAATGTGGGCTGCAGATAGCCACTTTGCTACATCAAACGATCGTAGTAGGTGGAAGGACTCTGCCTACCCCAATGGGAAAGAGGCGTGACTGCATGTATGTAGTATGTACTGTGGTACTTATGGGATATCGACGTGAGTGTATGTATGTATGTATATATACATATATAAATAAGATTTTCGTAAGATTTTATTTAAAAAAATGACAAACGAGCGGTATAAGTATCCACAACCAACCCACAAGCCTCGCACTGAAGCGCACCATATGAATAAACATCAAGGTGAAACCTCATATACAGTAACAAGACAAACGTACTCGTGTTTGTATCTAATAATCATTCTATTTAATTTACTGAGGGCCTGAATTAATTTATTTTAATTACGTTGCAAACTATTATTTCTTATTTTCGCCCACAGATGGCATTGTATTTGTATCTATAAATATATTAAATGAGTATAAGTGAACAAAGGCGCATTAACGGTATCTACATGTACTCAAAGGTAAAAGATAACATTATCAATATGTGGCAAAGCCAGGCGGAGATATCGTAAATATTTTATCGATAACATGGAAAAAAATCAAATGACCTCACCTGCGATATTTCTCCTTTTTAGATGCCACAGGTAATACCGGTTCCATGGACTTTGATACACACCACTCGTTCACTGCACTCACTGTAAGAAATTCTGTGTCCGGCGCGTGACACACCTCGGAGCCAAACTCGTCCGAAGACACAGTAATACTATCATACTTTTGGTATGGGACCATGTCAAAGGATGATATAGATTTAATACTAATATTGTCATAATTACTACGACCTCCGGATTCGCCTGAGCCCACGGACCCATCATCATCGACGTCATCACTCTCTTCTTCGTTTATCAGTGTATCCGTAGAATGATCCGTCGATAAAGTGTCCGCTGCACCGTCCTCTAGGTTCACTATATATTCTTTTTCATTACTGTTATTATCACTAGTTGATTCATCGCTACTACTATCATCGGCTGAAGATCCTTCTGCGTCAGGCTCTTCAATCGGCACTTCCTCTTCGTTATCAGAAGGATCTGATCTCTTTAGCCTTAATAATTTTTCTAGATCGCTTTGTTTAACTCCGTAAGACCAATGTCTTTCACTAGGATGCCCTTGATTAGAGGACTTTCTTCTAATGACAGGTGGCTGTCGCATACGCCGTGTAACGACTGGTGATGTAGATGGCGTAGTAAAAGAAAATCGTCTTTCCCTATATGTGACTTCCTCCGCAATAGGTGAATTATTTTCCTGCATACTATCTTTAAATGCCTCGGGTGGTGGTGGAGCAGGTCTATGGGGTATCAACGTATCTATTCCGGACTTCCTATCAGAAATGAAACCAGATGAGCCTGATCCACAACTATTTTCCGACGCATTAGATAAAATTGAATTCACTGATATATTCGAATTTCTGTCTTGCGATTTATTCACTGGATACAGATGTTGGAAATGCGAATGGATAGGAGTCACAACACTCGCCAAACTTCCTAACATGGGGTCTTTACACTTTTCCAAAGATTCTGTAGAACCACCAAGACTATTTAAGTGTGTTTTTTCGAAGAGGAGGATCATATCTCTAACGCTAGTCCTCTCCTTCCTTATAATGACACTGTCTTCATCGGAAGCGTTCCCGGAAGTTGTTTCGATTTCCCGGTCAAAGCGAGCGTAGAGTTCCTCGTGTGTCATGGCGCGATGTTGGCAAACAAAACGTTACACAAGCGCCCGCGAATACGGGTACACGGGATCATATTATCAAAGTGTACACAATGCGCACAGACGACACGCGCACGCGACTGATAACTCAACTCGACTGACAAGTGTCACCCGGTCCGGCGCTCGCGCCACCGAGCCGCCCGCACAGATGCCGCCACAGAGACCGCTTTCCTTGAGCATGCATAAGTGTAAACTGTACACGGAGTTCAACTAACACTGGTCGAGTAAATTACGCTGTGAAAACATTTCTGTTTGTCAATGCAACGCTAATTCATACGATGTAAAAACCAAAAACTATTGTACTAGTAGTGAAATTTTTATCGCAATAACTTTATCGGCAAAATTGTTTGATTCACGCTTAGCATAAGATATAATATTTTATTATTATATAATTATGGTCCTTGTAACGTGGTAATTTTTTAATTTGCATACGTAGCGACATCTTCGTTACATGAAGAACTGTTTATATCTTTAATTCCTTTATGACATTTAATAACTGGTGATCTTAATTGAATTTATTTAATATTTACATTATTTTTGCGCTGATCTTGGACTGGAGTAGATAATTTGCTTTTTTCAATTGATTGGCTTGATTCAAGAATTTAAGAATTGATTGTTAAAAGATTCGAAATTCCCTCAAAAAATATGAACATTATTATTATACTAATTGGCTAATAATTAATAGAATATATACGTTATTACAAATTTATAAATAAATTATTTTTCATTACCTGTCCTTATAGAAGTTTAAATAAATACCTATAAATTTTCAAACACATTTCACCACCTACCTATTAAACATATTAACAGCTTGATAAGGGAACTCTAACTTAGATATTCGTGTAATGTATTATTTTATTTCATTGGAATGACGAAGGCTTGACCGATGCTTCAAGGTGACCACAAGAACGCTTACTTTATTAAAACAGGTAATGTTGGTAGCATTATAAATAGTTGTATTAATTAAATTAAGCAACTTAATTTACTATCATCGTCACATACTCAAGTCTAAAGGCCTATGTAGTAATACTTACACCCACATGAGATGTCTCCGACTCAAAGGTGAGCTTACTACTATGCTTCAGGTACAAATTTTGTGAGGTAACAAAATTTGTTCACTAACAACATGTGATTAGCATAAATACTATCAGTTTAGTATAGCTTTTGTTATTGCTTTTAAGTAATTTAATCAACACCTCTTCCCGTGGATGATGTGAGGACCAGCTAAGGGATGTATCAGGATCATCGGCTGCAGCGTTGTCCTGTTAATCATTCAACATCTACTGCGATCTCCAAGACGCCCGCCAAGCGTATATATAACGGCAAATCTCTTATTGTTAAGGAGGAGGCCCACGTCCAGCAGTGGACTTCCGTGGGCTGATGGTGGCGGTGTCGGTGAATCAACGTCTTACACACTCACGCACGTGTGCATGCGCGCACGCACGCACACACATCACGTTTCTTTTCCTCCATAGACTCAATTTTGAATTGTTGTTCAATCATTTCTTTCTTCTACCGCAGCTCTAGACAAGTATAAAAAAGAGAAGAATTATTTACAATAAATATAAAAAAAACTTAGAAATTTCAATTTTCCATCAAACCTATTTTTGTTAATATCTTTTGAATGGTTCGATTCGATAACAACAATCAATAAAAACCGAAGAATTAAAAAAAAGTTACACTACAAGATTTGGATTAATCCGTAGAATTGTATGTCGAACGTCGATCCATATAACGACATAAATTGTGATGACACACCTATGAACAGATCAGGTGACGGCACCATAAATGTTTTTCCAATCAAATTTATCGTAGTATATACTGAAGAAAATGAATTTAAAACTACATGAATCTTATAATTCCATGTTTTATAATTAATATGTTTTTGTAATTTCTTTTTAATATAAAGTTAATATATAACTTAGACTAGAGATCGGCAACCTTATTTCGCCGCGGATCAAAATCAACCAGAATGTTAAAGAGACGTTTGGGTCAGAGGTATTTTTAATATTTTCCATATTTTTATTTTATTTTATGTATTATATTTTATTTTCGGAACTAAAGCGGATCACTTGAAATTAGATTAGATTAGGTTATAACAGGTTAGGTTGTCGACTCCTGACTTGATTACAGTACCAATTTTTATTGGAAAGTTATGACAAGGCGACATATCGAAAGTACTTACAGCACTTTCACGCGCTTTATTTACGTGTGGGAAATGCCTTACGTATACCGTCGCGTCGCAGACTCGGCGTAAACGTTATGTGAGCATTGCACCCGGTGCACGGCGTCCATTTTGGTCCTTGTGCCCGACCGCGGGAGTTACGCGAACGTACGTCCACAATCTGGGTGGGATTGATTCGTTCTGGACAGACCTCTCCTAATTGTGTGGAGAGTTTTGCTCTCCGGCTCCGCGAGCCTGCTTCTATTCGAACGAAAGGTAGCCCTCTCCGCCACTCACAGACTGTATTCTAGGACGGGAACTGGTCAATATAGGCCCTGCGCCTATGCCCTGAACGTATTCACAGGGAGGGATCGGATGGCCATCTCTTTGGCCGTCATCATGACCTCGCAGAAGGCAGCTACTGCCAATGAGGACATTTTCATAATGGCAGGATATGAGGCGTGCTTCATCCTTTCTAATACATTATTTTTTACTTAATTTAGATTGTTTAATATTTTTTTGGTTTTTTGCTATTATAAACTGCTAGGAGGATTTACAAGTTTATTCAAGAAGGTTTCTAAGCATGAAAAACTGTACTAAATTATCATCATATTATTTTTCCCGGCTCAATTTCTTCAGGGTTTTACTTTCAGATTTTGCAGTCTTCTACTCGATTTACAAATGAACATATAAGACAACGCTTGTATGTCCAGGCCAGAGGCATTGATCCAGCGCTTTTTCTGCCAAATCAATAAGACCGACACTCTTATTTTTTTAAATGACGTATGAGCCCGTCCGTATATCATATACAATTCTCATGATCATGAGTGTCCGTGTGAGTGTGTTTTCTAAGTTGCTTGGCCTAATTTTATTACGTTTAATTTTCTCTGATTTTGTCATGGTAAAAAAAAAGGTTTTTATACGTATGTAAATAAGTCAATATATATATATCAAACAAATAATATATTCCAACATTATTTCACAATAAGGGTACATTTATGTTAATGATAAAATTATCTTAAACAATTACGGATTTGTTAATCTACTTCCAGTTTTCGAAAAGAGCCTTCTACGCCGAACAGAATGGAAGAGTTCTTGGGTTCACCCGGCCTCTTTGACTCATCTGTCTTAGCCGACTCTTGATCCACGAACCAGTCACTATAGCTCTCTACTTTAGCTTTCCAGTAATCTGCAAATCATGTTATCATGTTATATTATCATGCTAATATTAAATATGGTAATGTGAGTTTATTTTTTTTTTTTATTTGTTACGCTTTCACACCTTAACTACTCAACCAATCATCATGAAATTTTGCAAATACATTGTCAGTACACGTGGTAAAAAAAATCTCAATTGATAAAAAAAATCCCAATTGATAAAAAATGTATTTTAACGGCCTCTGGCGTGTATTTAAGGACAACAACACGAGTGAAGCTAGTCATGTTATATTTAAACTTCGAACGTCACTCTCGATAGATGTGACACATCAGTTCGTCGTTATTTCGTGTTCGAAATGCAAATTAGCACACAATATAATGTAATCGTTACAAGTCAAACAACGTCTAGAAGTGTACTATTTAATGTACAAGTTGTATGTATATATTGTGTGATGATGATAATGCGACTACACGAGTGCATGTGTGCGTGCGAGCGTTTCTGTGTGTGCGTTGACGCATGCGCATGAGTATGAGTGGTCATAGACTAATGCTTACTTTATTTCTAACGGACATTTGGATTAAATCGAGTCTTTAATCGCAATCAATACTAGCTTTTGCTCGCGGTTCCACCCGCGTGAATGTTGGTTTTCTACTACATGGGAAATCCCGAAACAATCATAGATTTATACGCCTTAGGTACGAGAGCTCAAGTAAAAGTGGTTTTATTTGACCTCTCGTACCTAAACGGCGACTAATAAAAAAGGGACCAAACTGTATCTTGCCCCAGTATTTAAGTCGAAATAGTACTTTTAAGACTAATAGTTTGACCAAAATCTACCCGCTGATTTTTGCGTGAAACTCGAACAAACAAACATCGGCGAATTTAGTTTCAGAAGCCCTTAATTAGTCGATCTGAGTAGTTTTTTTTAAATAATATCTTTGTTTTACAAAATTTGACATTTAACAATTTTATAATATATCAACATTAAATTTAACTACTTGTGCAATAAACTAAATGAATAATATATAATGAGTCCCGGGTTCGAATCCCGGTAGTGGTAAATTTTGTGTGATGAGCGCAAATATTTGTATTCGAATCATGTACGTATTTATCTATATAAGTATGTATTAATATTTATCTATATGAGTCTGTATATCGTTGTCTATTACCTAAGGTACACGGAACCCTACTTTGGGACTAGATCAATGTGTGTGAAAGTATCCAGAATATTAAAAAAGATAAAGAAACTCGTGATTTTTATTTTCAATAATTAAACTACCTCTTAAGTCTTCGATGGTACCGTCGCCCCCACCATATTCAACTGGGAGAATCTTCATTGGCACCGATTTATATAAAGCTTTATAATTTTGATTATGTACTTGTAACTGTAATGGAATATTTCAACATTGTCAACAAGTTATGTATATTAAAAGTAAAAGTGTTTTACAAACAAACTAAAGGAAAAAACTTAAAGGTCAATGAAGTCAAGCAATAAACTTAGTATGAAGTTATACAGCAACTATATACGATTCTTATTGACTCGTCGTGGTTCGCCACCCGACACCTCTCGTTTCTCGCGGGGCAAAAAATGTGCTATGGATAGCCACTTTGCTTGTAGAATGTGGAAAAAAGTGGTCAGTATCCCGTCTGTCACGCGGGAGACCGGCGTTCGATATATATGAATGTATAAAGATTTAAAAAACAAGCCGTGTGCGTGTCGGGTTATTCGTAGGGTAGTTTCGTACACAATTTAAAAGAATACCTTCCTGTGTACGCAATTCATCGTCATTATCAGCAGACCGTGAAATTCCATTATTGAACATGGGTCTCCTCGCTCCTCTCCGTCTCCACACTTAGCAGGTGTCTTGAAGATCACAGTAGATGTTGGTTGAATATCAGGATAAGGTTGCTGCCCATTATCGTGGTGTAACCCTCATCCGGTTTCACACTACGCAAGGATAGAGATGAAGTTTCTCCACTATCATGCCGGCGCCATACAGCAATCAAACTTTATCTGCTTCAACTATGTTTGTATTTCATAGTTTTTAACCAACATCATTCTCAATGATACGTTAACATAAATTATATTTTCTGCGATGGCTAAGACCTAACATAAAACAATATGTACCTAACTAAAAATATAATGTATTTAAATTTTTTTCCTGATAGTTATTTAAGTGTTTAACCGTCATTTTATTTTATCATTATCAGTTCCTGGAAGTCCACAACTGGGCATGAGCCTTCTCCTTAAAAGAGGGAATTAATATAATCTGAACTTGGAAGGCATCTTAGAAATTCCAGTAGATTTTGATTGAATAAGAGAATACCGCCAGTACATCTTTTAGCTAATTTAACAGCATCCACGGCAAGAGATGGAGTGACGCAATAACAATAACAATAATTACACCAGCGCGACACAGCAAGCGGAAAGTTAGAAGAGGGGGCACACGTTTTAGAACGTTAGAAGCACATATCTCAGATATCATTTTGAATCCTCCATATTAGTCCTAAAACCTATCTAAAGATAACTCGCACGCTTATGAACACGTATATACGAGTACGTTAAAAGTCCATTCGCATCATTCTTATACACGATACAAAAGAAGTAGTATATGCAACAACAGAAATCTAAATTACATTATTTATTTTATCTACTCACCTTATGAGGGGCTACTTAAAAGTCGTGAAGCAAGACTCGGAAGCTAATGGACTCAACACTTAAGATATTGAAGATTAAACAAAGTGGAGCAGACTGAGTCGGAAGGCGGATCGGGCAACAAAGCAACTGAGTAATATAACAAGTAGAAGAAAAAAGCAATGGCACATATAGGGCACGTAGAACGTTGAGAATTTCCAACGAGTGCGGACCCCAAGTCTCGAGAAGAATTTGATAAACAAAAAATCAATCTAACTTAATGTTTCTCTTACTTGTTGTACTGAAACCGGGAGTCTTCACAAAATATTACATATTTATAGCTAGTTTTAAACGTCTCTTTACAGATTACTATAAATAATTGTACTCACGCGTTTCTTCAATTTCTCTCCTAGAAACGTTTTGAAAACTGCGTATGCGGTTTCGAAACCGGGAGGTGTGTTTAAAATGTGAGTGCCTCTCATTCTTAGCGGTAATCCCTTCTCGAAGCACAAGACAGTTTTTTTCGCTAAAGCTGGTGTCCATTGGCTAATTATATTTAGACCTACATTTTTCAGATCTACTATTACCTCCTGAAATCGTAACATTAATAGTTTTTAGTTGTACTCTAATCTGCGCATTATCTTTAGACAGCTAAAACCTATATATAACCTATATAGGATGACAGTCCTATATAGGTATATATAGGTCATAAAATATACATCCTCTAAATCATTAATACCGAAAGTGATATATATTAACTCACAGAGATCAATAATGATTTACAAGGGGTCCATGCCAGCTTACAAAAACACATTTGTAATTTCGGATCCACACGAAACCGAAAAAATTTGCAATTGCCATTTGCAAGAACTCTGCGTAACAAAAATTTTGGGGACTTCTACTCTGAATTTACTATACAGTAAATTTAGAGAATGTATATTTTATGTTTAGTTTGCAATTTTATAAATATGTATATAGGTAAGTATATGAATATGTGAAATATTCTGTCAAATGTTTTTTTCGGCCTACCCTTAACTAACTTGATAGTTACTAATGTTGTTGTTTTCCAATCCATTCACTGTATCATTGTGATCGTGTATGACTTACTGTATGATGATATCATTAGGATCGAGCGTAACCGAGAGATACTCAGTAATCTGAGTTTCCTGAACTATGTAAAAACTATTACCCTTTTCCTGTAGATCTGTGAAATAAACATAGTGAGCCCTTCTGTGTGATGTACTGTACCTGAAGACCTACGGCTTCACCTATCTGGCTTGGCGAATTCATCTATAGCACGTACTGTTAATATGCCACGCATGGCATTGACCAGATACTTGAAATTGTAATTTTGTTTCCTCAATTTTGAACCTTATCTAAATAAACCAGCACTTTTTACTGCGAGGCCAGCGTTCTTGACGCGACACTTTATAATTCCTTTATTTTCATTAAACTAAATCTACAACGCACATTAGTATTTGCATATCAGTGAAGTCATTCATAACCATTTTGTTATCGTAATAAAATATTTTTACCTCACCAGAGACTGTAAAGTGGTCATCTTCGAGCATTAGGATCTCTGTAATCATGAGAGAAACTTTGATCAAATCCGAAAGATGGAATTTAGCTGGATCGTAAAGTCCAATTCTCATGATACACACTCTCGAAGAATCGTGTTCTTTGCAATTTTTCAATGGTAAAAAAACGCTGAAAAGTTCAAAATCAATTAATTTTCATATAATTACTCCAACGTATGTTTTATAATCAATATTTTAAATATAGGTTTATGATGCAATTCTAACACCATCCCTTGCTTTTATTTTGAGATGCACATGTGGTTCTACTTTTACACCACCGCCGCCGCGCCGGGGTAACAATAGCGTCACTCCACATCTTCCCGCAGGTGCTGTGACAACCACCTAAAGGGCGTACCAAGATAATGAACAGCAGCGTTAACTTGCAATTCAACTACTGCGATCTCAAATACGCTTAATAGATTAAGCGTGAATATTGCGGCAAATCCGTCTCTTAAAGGAGGAGGGGCACATTCAGTAGCGGACGAGTACGGGCTGATGTTGTGTTTTTTTCTCATCGCTACCCTCGCCGACCTTTGTTTATTATTATTATAAATTTAATTATAAGGTCAGCGAGGACTTAGTCTTTTAGCTTATCTGGCAAATAGACTTAAGTATACGGGTAAGCGACTTCGGCCCCTTGAATTACTACTCTCTCTTCCTTCTCCTTCCGAGATAGTAGTATCCTATACCCTATAGTCCTTCACCTAAATTCCATATTCCTTTCTCAATACACCTTTCCCACCTCATCCTCTTTCTTTTCCTCTTCATTACGCCGTGGGAATGCAATGAGGAACTTTAATACTTTTGAACCTTATAAAATGGCGGCGTCGTGGTTCGCCACCCGACACGTCTCATTGTCCGCGGAGGCGAAATGTGGGTTGCGTATAGCCACTTTGCTACATCAAACGATCGTAGCAGGTGGACGGAAGTGGTCTCTGCTTACCTCAATGGGAAAGAGGCGTGACTGTATGTATGTACAATTGTAGATATGTAGTATATACTGTAGTCTCTACCTACCTTTTTGGGATATCGGTGTGAGTGTATGTATGTATAAATTTAATGTTGTACACATGAAGTAATTCTATTAAGTATATATTTATTATAGATTTCATCTACTTGCAAAACAGCAATATTTATTTCTACGTACCAAGCAGTTCAACTTTCATCTACTATGATATTTGTTGCTACGATTTTAGACATTTGGAGAACGATCATAGAGCAGTTTTCATTACTTGGATATTTTTCACACTTTAGGTCGTCAATGTTTTGAGCCTGGTCAAAAAATTAAAAGACGTTTTATCTTACCCTAACTTAAGGATTTCTTGTACAGAGTTGGATTTTGGGTCCCTGTTTGCAAAGAATTCTGGTACTACGGTCTTCAAAGTGTAAAACATTTCAAGCTTTTCTTTGGTTCTTTCTAGGCTAAATTTTGCTCCGCGTAGGAATGCGATGATCCATTGATCTGCTGAAGATGATAACATTCTATGTTTTACTATAAACATTACAACATTTTTTGGAACATTTCATTATAACTTGTTGCTTATAATGAAATGTTCCAAAAGCAAGTTATAATAAAATCTCCGTTGAAATTTAAAAAGGTAAGCGCCATCTATTTAATAATGCGAGAACGACTACACTGCATGTTGAAGGTTTTAAGTTTTTCTTATGTTGTATGAGCTGAAACCACGTTAGTTTCATATTTATCTGACAGATGTCACTCCTGAATTTGACAATTTTTAAATAATTGTTAGGAATTACAAAATTCGTAAAAAATGATTTGTATGCAATTTTATACGATTTTTTTTTAATTTCAGCATTAGTCTTCAAAAATAATTAAAACTTAAGAACCAATTAGGTATCATACATTTTTTCTTTCTTTATGTAAGTATACAGTGTACTTAAAAATTTTAAAACTTACTCGGTCGAACAGACTCCAAATGTGGTTGTTTCCTCAACCATTCGTTAAGAGCTGTGATGTCAGAATTAATTCCCCGAGAGTTCTCATTAATCTCCTTCTCAGCCTTTTTCTGCAGTGCAGGTGTCAATGGCCGCAACGCCATGCCCTACTTTTGCTCTCTCACATTTAACTGAAATATAATTAAACAGCCATTAATTATTCTGTTAGTAAAATAACAAAGTGACTAGAGTTCGTGTCCATTTTCCGCTACATGTGAAAATCTCGACATAATCATAGATTTATATGAAACTAGCTTTGGCTCGCGACTTTGCATAAATATCGGTTTTCCGCTAAATGGGAAATCCCAAAACGCAAAATTCACGTTGGGTGAGCCGCGGGCAAAGGCTAGTATTTTAATAAAAACTATCCTGTGTCTTATCCCAATCATTATTCACTGAATATTATAAAATATTCGGATTAAAATATAATATTACCACCATTGTCACCAAACCGTGGAAGTCCACAGCTGGACATGGAAGGCTCATGCCCAGTGACATCCAACATTTACCATAAACTCCACGCTTGGCTTGGAGATCGCAGTGGATTTTGTTGAATAACATAATTACGCTGCCCATTACAATAATAAGTTTCTTAGTTGATTCTTAGAGCATCCACAAAGAGATATGGAGTGACAATATTATTAGGCTGGTGCCACATAGCAAAATATATATTAATATGTTAATACGTGTTGTATGTCTTGCAAGCGCCTTCTGTCGAAAGTGGTTTGTTTTCAAACAACGCATGTTTAAATAAGGTTTTCGTGACATATAAATGTTCAAAAATCATAAATTTCTAAATCATCCTTACGAAATATGTTTACTTGAATAAAGTTACAAAATAAAAACAAAAATAAAGTTAAAAATAACAATAGAATACAAAATTAATATAACACTGTACACATCGCCGATATTACAATGGCATGCCACGACATATCATTGCCGGCAATAGTATTCACGTCTTATTTGGTGAAGATTAATCTATGTCGTCTTTAGATAAGATTAATAGACTACAGATATACACACGTTCAAGGGTAATCTAAAACAAAGATCGACCGTAAGATATTAACTAAGAAAACGTTTCCTACTGAAATATGAGCTAAAAAATTTAAATTCAAATAAATGCTTAGGTACTGGTTGCAGCAGTACTACAAAAATAAGCTACAACGACGCACCTGCTCTGGATTTTTTGAAATGGTAACCGATTATAAGGGAGTACGTTTGCGCGCATAAATTTCTCGTCAGACAATAACTGTCTAACGATCAGTGTTGTTGAGACATCAAGCGAAAATCGCTGTTTTACCGAAACACAGGAAAGCCATGATAATGTTAGCGTGGTAGGCAGGGATCGAACCCGAGACCTTTCGATATTCGATTCTGAAACGAAGCCTTATCCGCTACGCTACAGTGACTCTTTGGAACTGTAGAATTAGAAAGTATCCAGAAAATCAATGAGCATTAAATTATAAGAGCATTATAGTAATAGGTTGTAAAAATAGTTAAAGTGCTCCTAAACCAAAGCGATATAGTGGTGCCGCAAAGCAATTATGAAATGTTTAAAAATATTATTGAACATTTGTTAGTAAAGATTCTGTCACAAATTTTGCAAATGTTGCCTAATGTTTTCATATTGTATATATCTATAACATTACTTAACATTAATGTGATTAAAGAAAATAGCAACAAATGCGCGTGATTGTTATTTAGCAATTTCAGTCAGTAAAAATAGGAACTGATGGTTATAAAATGAGTCGTACAGAATCAAAGGCGGCTATCTCACTTTTGGCAATTTTTAGCTGACAATGAAAAAATTCAATGTTTTTAATAGTATATCTGTTTGTTTAAATTGATGTTGGCCATGTTCATTGGAAAATTAACGCTAAATCTTGATTTAGTATCAAAGATGTCAATATAATGAAAATAAATTTTTAATAACCTTTTCTTTTATAGTTACTCAAAAATTGCTCAAAACGAGATAGCCGCCTTTGATTCTAGACGACTCAAATATTATGCGATATTGTACAATAACGTTACAACGTCATCATCGGTATGGGAGCGTTGAACACATTTAACGAATCCTAACAAAATTGAACATATTTTAATAAATGTTACAGTGTTAGATAATGTTCAATAACGCTTTATAACTGCAGTGTGGCAGCACCTTTACGCTGAAATGTACTCTTGTATCTGTCCTAAAGCTATCGGTTCAGTAAGAGGTCACCAAATGGTAACGGAACGGGCAGCGATGGTAGACCTCCAACTCATTAAGTCCACGACCCACAGCGATTCATAAATGCGGCGGCTTTGCTTTTAACTTCGCTACATAGTACCATACATTGTCGACAGATGGCGCAACACTTGAATATCAATACTATCATAGAAAGCTTAATCGGGGTTAATAAATCAATAACAACAGAGCACGTATCGCTCATCCAATAGAACAATGACGTAATTACATTTTTGCAATTTATCAGAAGAAGCGTTTCAGT